>VZQC01014004.1:1457191-1543793 GCA_009823505.1 Rhizomys pruinosus | reverse complement strand
TTCTTTTGTCTTTTTGAGACAGGGTCTCCCTGTAGCCAGAGCTGTCCTGGAACTCTCTCTGTAGACCAGGCTGGCCTTGAACTTATAGAGATCTGCCTGCCTCTGCCTCCTGAGTGCTGGGACTACAGGTGTGCGCCACCATACCCGGCACATTTCTGCTTTTGAACAGGCTCAGGCTTCTATATGTCAAAGGGGGTCAGGAAGGAGATGACTTAATGTACTGGAACCCCCCCCACTCACCCCCATTTCATTTCTCTCTATACGTAGGTAAACCCTAGTGGACACAGATAAAAGTGTGTGGATACTCTTGTGTCTGTGGATAATGCCTCTTCACTGTTCTAGTACTATCTGTACATACATTCAGTGACCACACACTGCTAAGGATGAGCAATGTACAGTATAGCAGGGACCGATTCAACTGCAAAAGTTGTTTCACCAAAGAGGAATATATTAGTTCACCTAACTGAAATATTCAGGGCTAGCTTTGAATTCTCATCTGAAAAGGAGAGAGCAGAGCTTCCATGGTGGCACCTGGTCGTCAGCCTGGATCAGTGCCTTGGAGTGAAGCCTGGTCAGCATTCCTCGACCTTGTGACCGGAAGGCTTGCTTTTTCCCTGATGTGGGATCCCCTACGGCCCTCTTTTTTTTTCAGTCTCTGCTTCTATAAGAGTCCTAGAGTGAATAACAAAGCCAGGGTCTTTTCAGGTCACCATATTTGAACTCAGACATTAACCTGGGAATTTCAGTCTCCTAGCAACTGGCCTTTCTTCAGTCCCTTGACTTTCAGCTCTCTGTCTGTTTTGGTCAAAGGACAATTTGCAGCAATGGCTACCCAGGGACTCTCTTAAGTCCTAGTCAATTACCCACTGTGTGTCTTGGGTCAGCATCTTTGACCACATTAGCTTTAGTTCAGGAAAATATCTTTCCAACAATGTGAAGTTCAGGAATATTGCATTCTCAGCTATCTTCGATTTCAAGCCATAGACACAAAGAATGTTCCAATAAAATGGTTTATCTCCCCTCCCCTTCTCCTTCTTTTCCTTTTTGCTTCTCTTCCTTTCTTCTTAAACGTCTTTTCACTTTACTTTTTACTTGGATCACTATAGATTTGCATATAATCATAACAAATAATACCAGTGCATCCCTAAGATTCTGCCAAGTTCTCCCAGTGCTAATATTTTGAAAGCTATATCACAACTTGGATATTTTAACACATAGGCTACTTAACCAGATGTACTGACATTAATCAGTTTTCCTAGTGAAACAAGTAGTTTTGCTTGCACTTATCTCTGTGTGTACATATTTTATACATGTATGTGGCTATATGTGCATTTAGTGCTATCCATTTTATAAATGCAGGTTCTGAAGATGCTCCATACCAAAGCATGCCTAGTATTGACATCCCAAATGCTTTTTTAAAAAAAAAAACTTTTATTCTCTTTGTTAGGTTTTTGAAGTTCATGCCTCTCATGACATTCCCTATATTACCCTATACTTCCTTTTTTTATGTGTATGAATGTACTGTCTGCATGTTGGTCTGCGCACCCATGCCATGCAATGCTGTGGAGGTCAGAAGAGGGCGTCAGATTCCCCTGGAACTTGAGTTAAAGACAGTTTTCAGCCTCCATGTGGGTGCTGGGGATCGAACCCAGGTCCTCTACAAGAGCAGTCAGTGGTCTTAACCGCTGAGCCATCTCTCCAGCCCCCAAAATGTTTTTTATAATAACATTCTCCTCCCTACTTCAACCTGACAAAGAATACCTACAAAAATCTGTAGGTAACACTATAGTTAATAATAAGAGTTTTCTCTTTAAGAACATGAATCATACAGAAAAGCATTATCTTAACTCTACCATGATTATGTCAGATATCATAGCTAATTCAATAAAGCAAGAAAAGGAATTGAAAGTGTATGGACTGGAGGTCAAATATGGTAGCAGTAACCTGTAATCCCAGCCATTGGAAGTTGAGACAAGGGGTAGGAAGCCCAAGGCCAGCCTGGGTTACACAGCCAGACTATGTCCCCAAAGAAAGGAGGCAGAAAGAAAGGAACAAAGAAAAAGAAACATACTGACTAAGGAGAAAGATATTAATGTGTTCATGGATGACATGACCATCCTTATAAAGCAAACAAAAATAACTGCAAGTGAGAAGCAATGAAAGGAAGTTTCTGGATACAAAATTAATAATATCAATGAACAATGGAATTTTTTTGATCTTTTTGAGACAGGGTCTTCTCCCTGTAGCCCCAGCTGTCCTGGAACTCACTCTGTAGACCAGGCTGGCCTTGAACTCACAGAGATCCACCTGCCTCTACCTCCCAAGTGCTAGGAGTAAAGGCGTGCACCACCACTCCCGGCTGAACAAGTGGAATTTATACAATGTCATTTGCATTACTGTTTTGAAATGAAATACTTAAGTATAAATCTAGCAAATTATACATTAGACCTATATGAAGGCAACTAAAGAAACTGATGAACCATAGAACTTGGATAATAGTAATTAACTAGTGGTGAAGTTTTCCGTATACGTGATTAGGAAGACTTGATATTTGAAAACTTCTGTCATTTCCATTTGATCTATAGGTTGACCATTCCAAAAGGTTATTTTGTGAATATTAACAAACTTTTCCTAAAACTTAAATGGAGACATAGAAGACCCAGCCCAAGAAAATACTGAAGGATAAAGTGGGAAAACCAACACTACCTGGCTTCAATTCTTATATAAAAATTTACAGTAAGAAGGAATGAGACACTGGTAGAATAGACAAATTGATCAGGGGAATGTGATGGAGAGCCTGATACTAGACCCACTCAGATATATCCAACTGATGACTGGAAAAAAAAAGTCAAAGGCAATTTCATCAGGAAAGACAGTCTTCTCAATAAATTTGTTGCAATGTCTAGGCATATCATGCCAAGAAAGAAGAAAGAAAGAAAGAAAGAAAGAAAGAAAGAAAGAAAGAAAGAAAGAAAGAAAGAAAGAAAGAAAGAAAGAAAGAAAGAAAGAAAGAAAGAAAGAAAGAAAGAAAGAGGGAGGAAGGGAGGAAGGAAGGAAGGAAGGAAGGAAGGAAGGAAGGAAGGAAGGAAGGAAGGAAGGAGGGGGAGGGAAAGAGGGACAGGGAGGGGAGAGAGAAAAGAAAGAGGAGGACAGAAAGAGAGAGGAAGGGAAAATAAAAAGAAAGTTGGAAGGGAAGGAAAGAAGGGGAGGAAGGAGGGAAGAAACAAAACAAAGGAATCTAGATGAAGACTTTGCACCACAACTAATATTAACTAAAGACAAATCGTAAACCTGAATGCAAAATGTGAAGCTCCACAACCCTAGAATATAGCACAAGGAAGCTTTTAGATGGCTGGTGAGGAGCTTGCGGTGGCATATTGAAACTGGTGTCACTTTTTACAGATGAGACTGTAACCAAGATCCATGAAGGAAATAATAAATCAGACTTCATTAAAGTCAAAAAGTTATGCTCATGAAACACACTGTAAAGAGAATGCAATGACCAGGGTAGAAGAAATTCTTTGTGGAAAAAAATAGTTGATAAGAGAATAGTATCTAATATATACAACAAATACTTAAAAGTTCAACAGTTAAAAAATGAAAATCCCAATTAAAAATGGGTGAAAGATTTGAACAGAAATTCTACCAAAAAGATATCGGTGGTAAATCTACATGTTAAAAGGTGTTGAATATTGGGACTGGAGAGATGGCTCAGCGGTTAAGAGTGCCGACTGCTCTTGCAGACGACCCAGGTTTGATTCCCAGCACCCACATGGTGGCTAAGAACCATCTTTAACACCAGTTCCGGGGGAATCCAACGCCCTCTTCTGACCTCCATGGCATTGCACTACACAGGTGCACAAACCTACATGCAGACAGTACACTCATACACATAAAAAATAATAAACAAATAAATAAGGTGTTGAATATCATGGATAATTGGGGGAACTGCAAATTTAGAAGCACTGAGAAGCCCCCGTGTGTATACTGCAATGACCAAACTCCAAAACCCTGACAAGGAAAGCTGGTAGGACTGTGGAGCTGCAGGAATTCGCTGTCATTTCTTGTAGGTAAACAGAACGGCACTGCCACTTTGGGGAAGGCAGCTTGGCACTTTCTTACAAAACTAAATGTACTCTACCATTAGCTCCAGCACGCATCCTCCTTGGCACATACTCAAATGAACTGAAAACATATGTGCACAAAAATGCCTGCTCACAAATACCCATACTTACTTTATTCATCTTCACCAAACCTTTGAAGCAACTGAGATGATAGCTATGTCAATGGACAAGCGGTGCGAATTCCACTCAAAAGACTATCACACGGTGTTATAAAGAAATGCACGATCAAGTCACAAGAAGATAAGGAAAAACCCTAAATGCACTCTGGCAAGTGAAAAAAGCCAATATGAAAGGTTTAGCATGGTTTCAAATAGATAAGAACATGGCAAGGCAGTGTGGAAAGATCAATGCTGCCAGGCATAGAAACAAGAGGAAGAGCACAGAGGATGTTTACAGCAGCAAACCATTCAGCCTGACACCGTGACTAGAGATACACATCATTATAGAGACCTATAAAAACCCACAGAGTGGAAACTCAAGCTTGCGCCCTATCAAAGACTATAGACATATGATAGGCAGCAATGTGTCAATTGATGACACTGATTAAAGAAGATGTGCCATTATGTCTTAGAATGCTGACCAAGTTACACTACATGCTGGTATGGGGGAGAACGAATGTGAGGAGGTTCTGCTCACTTTTTCTGTAAATATATATTCAGTGGATTATTTCCAGGTTTTCTATTCCATTCCCTTGATCTATGATCTCACCACCAATACCACACTGCCATGATTACCAGAACCAAATAAAAAAAGAATTAAAGGTCTAGGGACTAAAGAGATGACTCAGCAGTGAGTGCTCTTGCAGAGGATCCAAGTTCAAGTCCTAACATCCACATGACAGCCAACAATCATCCATAACTCCAATTCCACAGGATATGACACCTTTTTCTGTTCTCCATGGGCAGTTCATACATAGATGCACTTACATACATGCAGGCAAAAGACTCATACACATAAAATAAAAATAAATAAATTGAATAATAGGTCTAGTGACTGCTTTCATAGTATCTTCCCTGTCAATTTGTCTGAGCTACATGAATGCGCATGACTCTCCATTTACCTTTGAGAATGAGCTTTTCTTTTTCTAGCAAATAATTGCTGAGATACTGATAGAAATCACATTAAGTGTACATGCATATGTTGGGAAAGTTGACATTCTTAGTATGCTACCAAGAGAAAGAGAAGACAAACTCCAGCCTTGAGGGAGAAAATAACTCCTTGAAGGAGCTGTTGCATCCACAAACTCACTGAAAAAGTGATTATTGGCATAAGAGAGGCACAAGATTGGGCTGTCAAGCTGTCATCATGGACAGGGGAGGGGTCATGAGGCCCTGTCTCTCCCTGAGAGACTATGGACAGTCAACAGCTGCTGGGAGAACGAATATCATTTTTTTAATTTATTTATTTTTTATTGATGTTTTGTGCATTTCATACATCATCTTTCAGTCCAATTTAGACACATTCCCCTCTCCCTGCCCCCCACCCCATTTCATGCCTTCTGCCATACAAGTCTTGCATCTTCCTCTCAGTCTTTCCAGTTTTTCACTGCAGAGGCTTGTTGTTTGGGGTGGAATTTAACTGTATCAGTCAGTTCTTTGACCCAGTCTTTCTGTTGTTGTTGTTCCCTCACCTTTGTATTGCTCCAAAATATGCCTATATAACCATCACATATGTTTCAAAATTATGACCTCTGAGAATAAACTGTATGTTCATTCCAAAATATGTTTAAGCATTCACATTTTTCCCCTTTAATTTTATATTACTCTAAGATGTGAATACATACCTTCCACCCATATACAGCAATTACAGAGTCTGAAAATAAGTGGTAGGTCAATTCTAGAGCCCGTTAAGAGATTCATATTATGACAGCACATTTGCTTTCAGATAAAAATAAATATGACAATATTGTTGTTCAGCTTGCTTTTCAACTGGGGATTTGGTGTTAGCATCCACAAATAAGGGTAGCCATTTTTGAAATTCACATTTTTCCCCTTTAATTTTATATTACTCTAAAGTATGCATACATACCCTCCCACCATATACCACAATTACAAAGTCTGAAGATAAGTGGTAGGTTAATTCTAGATCCCATTAAGGTATTCACATTGTAATGGTACCATTGCTTTCAGGTAAAAGAAAATATTGCTGTTTGCCTTACTACCGGGTATTTGGTGCTAGTATCCACAGATGAGGGATACCATTCATTTGTTTTTCTGGGACTGTGTTACTTCACTTAACATAATATCTTCTAGTTCCATCCATTTACCTGCAAAGCTCATGATGTCATCTTTCTTTACCACTGCATAGAACTCCATTGTGTAGATGTACCACATTTTCTCTATCCATTCATTGGTTGAGGGGCATTTGTGTTGGTTCCAGCTCTTGGCTATTGTGAAGAGAGCTGCAATAAACATAGATGTGCATGTATCTTCGAGGTAGGATGAGTCTTGTGGGTATATACCCAGGAGTGGTATGGCTGGGTCAGGTGGTAGGCTCGTTTTGAGTCTTTTAATGTTTCTCCACACTGGAAAATCATTTTCATCAGTGTGGTAGGCTCTGATAAATTGCCTTTGCTCCAGTAAATACCTTTCCAAGCACACTGAGCCAAGAAACTCTAATTAGACTCAATGGGCCATACACTAAAAGAAGATATGAAAGCAGGGGGGAGACTCATCCAAAAAGAAGGGTTCCAGCAAGAGAAAGGGGGATGAGAGGGATGAGGGGGATGAGAGAGGGGGCAGAGAAAACAGCCACAGTTCTTAATACAAATGTATAAGGCTGTTAAACAATAAAAATTAAAAACATTGGTCTTAAAATATTTGTTTTCAAAATATCTGATATGTCATCTACATATTTATTCAAATCCTTGGGTCTGGGACTTGGAGTGATAGGTAAAGTGCTTGGTGCACAGGCGGGAGGGCCCGAGTTTACATTTAGTGTCATGGAAAAGCCAGGTGAAAGATGCTGCAACTGTGACCCTAGCATTGTGGGAGGGCAGAGACAGGGAGAGCTGGGGCTCACTGACCAGCAGATTAGTAGAAAAGCCTAGCTCTAAGTTCAAGGAAAGAGTCTATCTCCAAAAATAAGAGGAAGGAGTTGGGGAGATGGCTCTGTGGTTAACATGCTGGGTTCAGTGAGAGAACTTGCCTCAAAGAATGATCACACACATACATATCATATGCACACATGTGAGCCCATATGCATGTGGACATGCATATGCACCTGTGTTCACACATGCAGACACATGAGAAAGTAAAAACATACAAGTAAATAAATAAAACACAGTGATAGAAGATACCTGGGGGCTGGAGAGATAGCCTAGCAGTTAAGAGCACCAACTGCTTTTACAGAGGACCCGGGTTCAATCCCCATCACCCACATGGCGGCTGAGAACCATCTTTAACTCCAGTTCCAGGGGAATCCGATGCCCTCTTCTGACCTCTGCGGCATTGCACGACATGGGTGCACAAACCTACATGCAGACAATACATTCATATAAATAAATAAATAAATAAATAAATAAATAAATAAATAAATAAAATATAAAAAAATAAAAAAAGATACCCGAAGTTGTCCTCTGGCCTCCACATGTACATACATCTGAGCATATCCACACACATTCACAGATAGACAGGCATACAAAGGGGGAGAGAGAGAGAGAGAGAGACAGAGACAGAGACAGAGACAGAGATTAAAATCCTTGGGACAGTCTGTGTAGATATTATGAAGTCTTCAAAATAGTTATGTTTCATCCTTACAAAATGTTTTTATCATAATAAATGATACTGTGAAAAGCTTCTTAAGAATCAGTTGATATAACTATGATTTTTTAATTTTTTTATTATAAATTATAATAATTGACTTATAAGTGTTAAACCAATCTTCCTTATCAGAAATCATTTCTATTTGGTCGTAGTGTCTAATTACTTTTTAATACATTGTCAGATTGAGTTTACTGATACCTTGTTGAGAATTTTTATATCAAGGTCATGATAGATACTGATGTATGATTTTTTTTAGTTTTTCATGTGTGTGTATGTGTGTTGTTTTTATTTGCTAACAGAGTCATTCGGACCTTTTCAAACAAAACACTTCCTCTTCTCCTTTCTCCATAAAAGATCATGTAAAACTGGTGGTAATTCCTCTTCAAGTGTTTTGTATTATTCTATGCTGCAATCATTCTGGTTTTGAGATTTCTTTATCTTTAGCTTTTTGACTACCCATTCAATTCTTCAGTGGCTTTGAAGGCATTACCCATTTCATCCTGTTTGGGTTCTGGTAGTGTCTAATTTTTTGGAACTTGTCTATGTGCTCTAGTTGTTCAACTTATGATCATACGGTTGCTCACAGTGTCCCCTAAGCATCTTGGTAGCTACAGGACCTGTCACACTATCTCCTCTTTCAGTCTAATGCTATTGATTTCTACTTCATTTTTAGTCTTCATCAGTATTTATAAGGGTTTATTGATTTTGTTGGCTGTTCTTGAGAATCAGCTTTTAGTAGCATTGATTTTTGTTTATCATTTCTAAAATTTTTATTTTTTCGTATTTTTGTACTACTGAAGATCTAATAGGCCTGATACAAATTATCCCAGTGCTCAACCACTGCCCCTCCCCCCATTTGTGTCCTGGTTTGAATTTCTTTCTATTTCTTTCCTTCCTTCCTCCTACTTCATTTTGCTCTTCTTCTTTATCTCTTACAACAGAAGTTTCGGCTACTTAACTAAAGTTCTTTTGTTTTTTTTTTGTTGTTTTTTTTTAATTTCTGTATGTGTATGAGTGTACTGTCTGCATGTAGGTTTGTGCACCCGTGTTTTGCAATGCCGCGGAGGTCAGAAGAGGGTCTCGGATTCCCCTGGAACTGGAGTTCTTCTGGAATTGGAGTTACAGACGGTTCTTAAGCCGTCATGTGGGTGCTGGGGATTGAGCCCGGGTCCTCTGCAAGAGCAGTCGGTGCTCTTAACTGCTAGGCCATCTCTCCAGCCCCTAAAGTTTTATATGTAGAAAAGAGTTAAATTAACAGGCCTGAGCTGCTTAAACTTCACACATTCTTGATAAAGACCTGTATGATATGACTTTCACTAGTTCCTGAAAGTTTTGAACTCCTCGGATCTTGAACCATACTCTTGTTTTATCCACTTTATGCAACAATGCCATTCATGGTTGTATTGCTTCCTTACTGCTGCTGTGATAAAACCATGACCGAGGTCACTTAGAGAAGGAAGAGATTGATTTTTTTTTTTTTTTTTGGCTTATGGTTCCATAAGCATAAGAGTCCATCATGGCGGAAGGCCTGATGGGAAACAGCCAGAACAGAAAACCGAAAGCTCACATCTTTAAGCAGAAACAGGAAGTAGAGAGGGACAACCTAGAAGTGGATCAGACAAAACCTCAGGTTTCCTCTAGGAGCTACATGTCCCAAACTTTCCAAAACAAAGCCCCAACTAGGGAGCTTGCAGGGAACATTCTCATTCAAACCACCATAATAATGAACTCCTTACTGTGATCCTCCTGGGAGCCTGGAGCTGCATGTGAAAACCTTGGACCCCCGGGCTTAGGTAAGTCTCCCTAGGAAGTAGATAAACTAAGTATATGCTGTGTAACTCTACTAGCAAAGACTACCTGAAGCTTCTATTTGGCCCCTCCACACTTTGATCCATGTACCTTTTCTTTACTAATTTTTCTTAAGACCCTCTCACTATAACAAAACCATAACTATGAGTGTAATAAATAATTTTTAAGTTCTATGATCTTTTAATGACTCGCTAAATTAGACATGATCTTGGTAACCTTCAACACATCTTGTTTCTTAGCATTTAATGCTATAGAGTTCCCTCTCAAAACTGCTTTAGATATATATAAATTGTATTATATTATATATAAATACATATATATCTTTAGCTGTACTTATAGTATAGACATACTATATATAATACAATTTAATTTGGTTTAATATGTTTTTTAATATTTTATTTGTTATTTTTATGTGTCTGAGTGTATCACCTACATGTGTGTAAGTACACCCATATTTTGTGCAATGCTTATGGAGGTCAGAAGAGGGCTTCAGATCCCCTGGAACTGGAGTTACAGATGGTTGTTAGCTGCCATTTGGGTGCTGGGAATTGAACCTAGGTCCTCTGAAGAGCAGTCAGTCCTCTTAAACCACTGACCCACCTCTCCAGTTCCAGTTTAAAGTGTTTTTAAGCTTCCTTTGAGATTTCCTTTTTGAGCAATGAACTATTTAGAAACGTATTAATTACTTACCATGGATTTAAAGGTTTTCCTGTTGTTTGCTCTCCCTTCTTTTCTAGTGTGATTCCAATATGGTCAATAAAGATAAAATTGATGATTTCAATTTTATAAATTTGTTACAGTGGATTTTGATGAATCTTAGCATGGGTGCTTGAAAAAACTTATCCTGCTGTATATATGTATATGTGTATACACACATAGATGGACACATACATAACATAGATGGACACATACATAACTATGTGTTTCATATCTTTTGTATATTTTCTGGTTTTTCTGTCAATGAATCTCACTAGTTA
Organism: Rhizomys pruinosus; assembly: GCA_009823505.1. NCBI lineage: Eukaryota > Metazoa > Chordata > Mammalia > Rodentia > Spalacidae > Rhizomys > Rhizomys pruinosus. Next base: position 1,533,119 of record VZQC01014004.1, on the reverse strand, counting down.
CTAAGAGGAGATGTTGAAGTACCGCACTATCATCTTATGTTTGTCTATTTCTCCTTCCTCCTCTACTTCATGTATTTTGAAGATCTGCTATTTGGTGTGTACATATTCAAAATCATAATGTCTTCTTAATGAATGAATAATCTTTTTATCATTAAGTAATGAAACTTTTTCTCTAGCAAAAAATTTGTTTTGCTCTAAAGCCTGGTCTTAGGCATCAATACATCCATTCATGCTTTTTAAACTTTTTTTTTTGGACTTTTTGAGACAGGATCTCCCTTTAGTCCCAGCTGGCCTGAAACTCGCTATGTAAACTAGGCTGGCCTTGAACTCACAGAGATCCACCTGCCTCTCCCTCCTGAGTGCTGAGATTAAAGGCGTGGGCCGCCATGTAGCACCTTCTTGATCCTTTTTCTTTTAAAATGCATGTATCATTGAATTCGAAGTGAATTTTTTCCAAATAGTACATCTCTGTGATGTGATTCTTTTCCACTCTGCCAATCTCTGCCTTCACCAGGCATGTTCAGACCAAGAGAACTTCCGTTTTGGTCATCATCAATTATGATCTATGAAACTCATGAAGAGGGCTGAGGATTGTATGCCCATAAACTTCTGATTTTTGTTGTTCTGTCTGCTTTTGTGACAACTCAGATTTTTAACCATTTTTCTGTTTTAAGATATTCTTTAGCCATGATTTAAAAATAAGTCTGTCGAAAACAAATTACCCTAATTTTCTTCCATCAGAAAATGACCTACTGTTTTTTTTTTTTTCATTCCTATAGTGGTTATTTTCACCAAATAAGGACTCAGGCCTTTGATAGGTTTGTCTTTTAATACTTGAAAGATTTATCGCCTCTTCCTTGTAATCCACTCAAATTAGTGTTTCCCTAGATGAAATTGTTTTTCTCTGACTACTTCCAAGATTATTCTTGGGGCTGAGGTCTAGGACTGTAACTTAGTGCCAGAGGATTTGCCTACCATGTGAGCAGCCCTATGTTTGATACAAGCTCTGTATACACATGCACACAAAAGCACCCACTATAGGCTGCTTAGGTTCATTGAACTGATCATTTTGTTTTATTTGGGCTTGGCTTGTTTCTTTCAGACAGAGTATATGTAGCCAAGGCTGGCTTCCAAGTGGCTGTGTAGGTGAGGATGACCTTTAACCCCTGATCCTCCTGTGTCATTTAATGATATTCATTAAAAATTTACAGCCGATATTCTATTTTTCAGTATTATAATTCCATTTGATTGCTTTTCTGAAAATTCTTCTTCTTGTCTTGCTGAATTTTTTTGCATTTTTGCATTTTTTCAAGAGAATTTGTGGCTTATTGTTAAATCATTTTTATGTGCCTTCTTTAAAATCTTTGAGAGACAATCCAACCATGATTCATCTCATTGTCATTGAGAGTTGATTATCTTTTCTCATTCAAGTTGTGATTTTCTTAATTCTTGGTACAAGTGATTTATTATTGTCTCCTAGACGTGTTTCTATTATGTTAGGAGAATCTCTGTCTTGCTTTATCACTTTGTTTAGATTTAATATGCTGACAACTTTCATTCTGAGTTGGATCAGCACTGCACTCCTGTTCTGAGCTTCACAGTGTTGCATCTGTCAGTTTGGTTTATATGAATTTACTGGGGCTCCCACTTGTCCCAGCTGCAGCTACCTAAGAAGACTCATTGAGTATCTCCTAGTTGGAAAGGGAAGTCCACTATGGGCCTGTGGCCACAGAGACATTTCCCTAGTCTGACGCTTGTTAGATGGATCCACTATTTCTATAGGAAACAAAATATTTCACAAGCTGGGCACTAGTTGGGATAGAGTACCTTTATCAGTTCTCTCTTGTTCTGGGCATCAGAGATGCTGCCTAGACCAGGTGTATTCTTTTGGTTTGGTCCTTCGGCTGGCCCGTCTGCCCACTATTCATCAAGGCAGGAATGGAAGTGCTCAAAACAAAACAAAATAAAACAAAACAAAACACCGCTTCTCCTGGCTCTTCTTGTTGTAACTCCAAACCACCCCCCCCCTTTCTGGAGGATTCCAGATGACCAGATATCATCAGAGAAATCCTTTGATTTAAGGGGAATAGAGTGCACCTTGACTGCTTACTTTCCCCCACATTGGAGGTCAAGAATTTCTGAGTTTGAGTCTTACTTTTCCATTGGGGGTGCAGAAGGTATCTTCGATTCGTGTGCTTTTCCACCATTCTGAAGTTCTAAGCTGTCCATCAAATTCTTTCTTCCCTTCCTCCTTCTCCTCCTCCTCCTGTTTCTTTATCAATTTTTTAGTTAGCGCACAAAATAGCCGTTTTCCCTACCACATTTCTTCGTGTGTGCAGTAATGTGCTCTGCTCACATTCACCCCCCTCCCACCCTCTTTGATCCCTGTTCTTGCACGCATAGCCCCCTTCTCCTTTCATGCTCTATCTTTTAATCCAGATTCCTGAAATAAGCAGAAGTATATGATATTTTCATTCCAAGTCTGACTTATTTCACTTAACAGGGTGACCACCAGTTCCACCATTGTCCTTTGCCAGCCTCCCAGGGCCTTCCTTTTGGCTGTCTTATACTATTTACATGATCTATAGCTGAGTTGAGAGTGTCCAGATGTCATTATCTTATCACTTCTGTGTCAATTTTGACCTTAGTTGTTTTTCTTCCTTATGGAGTCTTGCCGAAGACCACAAGAAATAACCAGAAGGCTCTAGTAACATAATGAAAAGTATTGCGATTGGGAATTTCCCCAAGACCACCTGAAGCACAGCAAGGAGCTGGAACCAACCCAAGTGCCCCTCAACTAACAAGTGGATAGGGAAAATGTAGCTCATCTACACAATGGAGTTCTATGCAGCGGTAAAGAAAGATGACATCATGAGCTTTGCAGGTAAATGGCTGGAGCTAGAAGATATCATGCTGAGTGAAGTAACACAGTCCCAGAAAAACAAACGATGAATGGTATCCCTCATCTGTGGATGCTAGTGCCAATTACCTAATTGTATGGCAAACTGAGCAACGTTAATGTGATCTGAAAACAACTGTGCTCTTATATTGTGAATCTATTTTTTAAAATTAATTAATTAATTAAAAAATTTAAATAAATAAATAATATGTTTAAGGAAAAAAATGAGAAAAGTATTGCATGCACCCCAAACAGCAAATGGGCCCTCTCAGTCCTTCGTGCAAGCTGCTAGTTCTACATGTTGGAGTCAGTCACTTGCTGTAACAAGAGGAATCACACACAGACTTCAAGAGGGAAATGTTAAACACAGTCCTGGAAGTCTCCAGAATGTTCCAAGAGACCCATCAATCTTGCCCCTGAATGAATAGGCAAGAAATGTTTTTCCACTCATGGACCACATTATTAAAACTCAAATTATCAGGAGGATGGAACTGTTATTTGTGGAGGATACATTTGTCAAAGAAAGCACGGTACCTTGATTAATGACCTTCAAATGATTGACAATGGTGACCCCAGTCCTCTACCAGCCCCTCATGCCCACTAAACCATTTTCTTTCTTGTAGTCTTCACCTATTCCACCACTACTCTGAGTCCTGGCTTCATATTTACATACCTAAAATAATCTGACCATGATAAAATTCAACAGAAACAAACAAACAACTAAAAAAAGAAAGAAAAACATCGACTCCCATAACAAAGAAATTCAAAGGAAAACTTCACTCAGCTCTAGGGCTTCGAATGATGTGACTGGAATCTAGCCCCTCCTCCCACCTCTCTCTCTTCTGGTTCACCTTTGGTGTGGCTCCTTACCATGACATTCCACACATGACTCTCCCTAAACAGATACTTACCAATTTCATGTCCTACATTTTGTGATTCTGACTTTAGATCCTGGCAACTAAACTTCACATATCTCCAAAGATGCTGAGTCTAAAACAAGGTGCCAGTTGCTCTGACACTTTCTTCCACAGCTAGAACAACTTTCCTCTCCTTGATGAGCATTTGTTATTATTTATTACACAAGCAATTTACAAACATTCCTCAATTTTCCTTTGATGCCATTCTTTTTTTTTTTTTTTTTCTGTATGTGTATGAATGTACTGTCTGCATGCAGGTCTGTGCACCCGTGTCGTGCAATGCCGCGGAGGTCAGAAGAGGGTCTCGGATTCCCCTGGAGCTGGAGTTCTCCTGGAATTGGAGTTTCAGACGGCTCTCGGCCGCCATGTGGGTGCTGGGGATCGAACCCGGGTCCTCTGTAAGAGTGGTCGGTGCTCTTAACCGCTAGGCCATCTCTCCAGCCCCATTCTTTTTTTTTTTTTTATAAAACTTTTTCTATTTATTATTTTTTATGTGTATGAATGTACTGTCTGCATGTAGGTTGGTGCACCCATGTCGTGCATTGCCGTGGAGGTCAGAAGAGGGTGTCAGATTCCCCTGGAACTGGAGTTAAAGACAGCTTTTAGCCCATGTGGGTGCTGGGAATCGAACCCGGGTTCCCTGCAAGAGCAGCTGGTGCTCTTAACCACTGAGTCATCTCTCCGGCCATTCTAAAAATAACGTAACAGTGACAGCTAATGTGTAAGGCCTTTGTGGCCATTTCATGCTCTGAGTCCCAGGTATGTAACTACTGACCTAGATGATTTTAGGCAAATTCCTTAACCCCTTTGTACTTAAATCTCCTCATCTTCAATACTGGAAAAAAAAAAACATTGCCTGTCTCACAGATTTTTGTTAAGTACTAAATTAATCTATATGAAATACTCAGAGTTGAGCTAGCACACAGGAAATACATATGAATATTAATTATTCTTACTAATGTTTTGTGACTTCCTTATAACTGCACACTTGAAATTATCTCATGTAATATTCACAGCAATCCTGTGAATTAGATGGTGTTATTGTCTATCTTACACACTAGGAAACTGAATTTTTTGAAGATTAAATAACTTGTCCACTGAACTAGCAAGTTATAGAACCAAAATGGGTGCTCATCTGCCCAGGACACTGTATGACTACTAGAGCTTTGGTGCTAGTGATCAGAGGAACGAAACTACAAATTCTTACAGAAAGAACGAGTGCCACTTCCTCGGACTGTGGTTTCTTGGTCTTGCTTGAGAACTAGTCTCTGGACCTGTGAGACTTTCTTTGTGCTTCTCAGGATGACTTCTAGCTAATGTATTTTGTGGTACATTTTATCAGTTCAATCTAAATAGCACAAGCATAAATCATCCATCTCCACCAGCCTCAAGGATAAAGGCCAAGTGTGTACTTTGAATACAGCTGCTGTAGGTTTGCCACATCCTGGGTATAAATCACCTCTACAGACAACCTACTTCTTTCCCAGGGAAGCATGAGCTTTAAAAGCAACATCAAGGATTATTCTACTTAAAGTACTTTTACAATGTATGCTTCTTGGTTAGGGACTTTATTCTTGAGGACTCTATTAGTCCTAATTGTGTCTGAGCACTTATAACCTACTGACACACTAGTATCCTCTGTGAGCCTATAAAGGAAGTAGAGATGTGGTTATGAAGAATAAAGGATGGGGCCAGCGAGATGGCTCAGCGGGCAAAAGGGCCTTCAACCAAGTATGCTGACCTGAGTTTGATCCCCAGGACGTACATGGTAGAAGGAGAGAACCTGAACTGCAAGTTGCCTCTGCCTCCTAACTCTCTCGTGCTTCTCTCTCTCTCTCTCTCTCTCTCTCTCTCTCTGCTCATCACAATCACACACACACATACACCCACACACACGCACACACACACACACACACACCACACACAACACACACGCACACACCGTTGTAATAAATTAAGTTTAGAAAAGTTTAACAATAGATAGGATCGACATAGGTGTGGAACCACGTTCCAAAACATCAACGTTATTTCAAATTTCTGTTAGTCGATTAAGGTCAAACTACATCATGGAGACTTTCTATGTCCCGGCTGTTCTCCCTGATCCCTCAAAAGGGCACACGTGGATACATTTGTCTAAAATGGCTCCAAGAGAACAAAACAGTGCTGACAGACAGACCCGAAGGGGCTAGTTCAAAGTCTTGGCTCTAACGAGCATTTACTTACTTGACATCTTCAAGTCTCACTCTTTCCAAGTGGGATGTGTAAGTGAGAATGCAATAGTGTTCTCTACAGTCCTTTCTTTCCCTGCTTGCACGATATACTACCGGCCCACAATTCACTCTGCAGGTAATGTAACCCTGTCCCCAAAGCTTCACTTATCACAGTGCAGAAGAAGACTGTGGAGACCCAGAAAAAATCCGACTATATCTAGTCTCATCTCATTTAACATAAACAGAATTGAGGATGAACTGGCTTTCAAATAATCCTGATGTCCTTGATCAGCAGGGTTATTTTCTTCTGGTATTTTACTTAATATTTTGTTTCAATGAGAAGTTTACCCATAACTATAAATATTTTCTGCACTGGCTCACTAATCAATAGAAGACTGGGTGAAGAAGTTGTAGGAGATGATGGGGTTAAAGAGAGTAGGCTACAGAATGTAGTTTTTAAGAAACCAACCACAGCTCTTAGCATGTGGTAATATCCTTACCATGTGCCTTATTACCATCTTGGATGATATTTTCCTTTTTATTGCCTTGTATCTAAACAAAATAAAATTGTTGGAGGTTTTCAAAAAATGATTTCCAATCCAAAAATCTTCTTTTTCATGCTACAGCCCAGAGGGGATATTTCTACTTTAATGATTTAGACCTGAAGAGATTCGGTGCTACTGCAAATGCAAGCAAGCATTTCATGGCTGAAATATACATCATGTGCTAGCAACATGAACAGGAATAAGCCCAGGGCTTCAGATGCCGCTATGTATGAAATATTTTTTATTCACTCACTGATTCCCAAGGAAGATTTTCTTTTTCAACCTGTTCTGTGTTCCCAGCAACTCCCAATCCTAATGGGCCTTAGAAAGCTTAGAGAAAGCATGATCGATGTGATGTCAAGCTATTAGCCTAGCGATGCTTCAAGAGGGAAGAAGAGTGATTAATTCTTATCCTTCAGAATTCCACCCCTCAGGGGTGAGGGAAAACTCAAGATGCAGTTGGAAGAGTAGACTTTAAAAAAACAACATGAGACTGTATTCACCCAGTATTCACTTCAGTATTTACTTAGCATTGATGCTTTCTGGAGGTTTTGCCATCATTTTGATTAGAGGCCTAAGAGTATAGCCAAAAGGTGCAGGTATGAACAAGTGGAGGAACGGAAAACCTCACTCTGCATCAGGACTGCATGTCCAAGCATCTGACACGTTAGCACTGACAGATTTTCTCATACAATGCATGTGTCATTGTCTGAGCCCCATTATATTAAAAATCCACACTAATACCTCTTATGTGGAATCCAGGATTATTCTTGACCTCAAAGAGTTTATATAAACAAACAAGAGAACTAGCACATGTATATGAATAATTGTGAGTCAAACTAAAATAATACCCTATCAGAGACAGAGACTATTTCAGCTGAGAAAGAGCATTGAGTTCATGTCGTTCATTTCCTCAATATTTACAGAAGCCAGTTCAATGGGCCCAGAATTCAACTTGGATATACTCGCTTAAAAATGTTAGATGAGCTGAACATGGTGGGGCACATCTTTAATCCCAGCACTCAGGAGGCAGAGGCAGGTGGATCTTTGTGAGTTCAAGGCCAGCCTGGTCTACGGAGTGAGCTCCAGGACAGCTGGGATTAAAGAGAGACCCTGTCTCAAAAAGACCAAAAAAAAGATGTTAGATGATGATAGATGATAGCTTCCTAGCTAACTAGATAGAGATAGATAGATAGATAGATAGACAGATAGATAGATAGATAAAAATTAGAGATAGATAATAGATGAAAATTAGATGATAGAGGGTAAATAGATGAAAATTAGAGAGATAGATGATAGATAGATAATAGATATAGTTAGTTAGATAGATAGATGATAGATAGATTGATAGATAGATAGATAGATGAAAGTTAGAGTGATAGATGATAGATAGATAGATGATAGGTAGATAGATAATAGATATAGATACATAAATACTAGATAGATGATAGATATAGATGGATAGATGATAGGTAGATAGATAGATGATAGATAAAAATTAGAGAGATAGATGACAGATGATGATAGATAGATAGATAGATAGATAGATAGATAGATAGATAAACAGTAAGAATATCTCTGACAATACCATACTAGAAGGACATGTGGTGTTCTCTGGGAACCAGTGGATGAAGAGTCACATGGAGATGTTTTCATATAACAGGTGACACAGGAAGGAGCAGCCGAGTAGGAAGAGAACGCCACTAGAAATAGCTCCTGTGGAGGAGACAAGAAGGCCAGGCTTCGGCAGAGAAGTAGAAATGTTGGAGCCAGATCAAAGAGGTGGAATTCCCCCTGCGCGGCATCAAAACACACATATTCACCCAGGTCTCATCATCAACGTCATGAACTACAGCTTCCTGACAGCCAAGGCAGCACCTGCTATCTCTGTAGAAATTGGTCAGAAATTGTTTGCCTATGAGAAAATCAGAAATGTCTGGCACTTAGCATCCTCCTTCCCCACTTTGCCCCAGTTGGAAGGTGGGAGTTGCCCTTGACACCTGACTGGTGGGCCCAGGAGATGGATGCTGCCTGCAGTAACTCTGCATCCTGGTGGAAAACTCGGTGGAACAGAGATCATTCTCTTTCCTGTGATGATGTACTTGAGCTTCTCTGAGGGGCACCCATGATGGAATATCTAGCCTGTTCCTTTCCCCAGAGTCCTACTTCCCTCCTGTCCTATTTGGGAGCATTTCCTTAAGACTCGATTCCATGGAGTTGGAGAGATGGTCAATGGTTAAGAGCACTGGCTGCTCTTGCAGAGGACCAGGGTTCAATTCCCAGCACCCACAGGGTGGCTAACAACCATCCATAACTCCAGTTCCAGGGGACCCAATGCCCTCTTTTGGCCTCCACGTGCATCACGTGATATGGGTACACTTACATGCAAGCAGGCAATACTCCCAAACACATAAATTAAAAATAATAAAATTTGTTTTTAAAAGACTCAATTCTACATAATTCGTTGCCTCAGGGTCAACTTCTGGGAACCACAACCTAAGTAGCAACACTTGGTTTTTAGAAAGAAGACAGACTGTGGGCTAACACCAGAAGAAGGCGGCAACATGCTGGGCAGTGGGAGATTTCTTCTTTAGCTGGTTGGTAATTGGGGGCAAATATTTTGTTTCTAAATGTGTACAAATAAAGCTGTTAATTTAGTGCAGAGCAAACATATTAATTAGATTTAATGCACAAGGTAAGTTAGAGTAAACATGTACTGATGATGAAAATATGATTGTAAATCAACACGAATACACATATATACATGCATGCATATATACTTTTGTGCATGCATGTATAAATTGTAGATAATGCATAAAGTAATTCTCTTTGGATTCAATTTGTTTATTTATCTTGAGTTCATGTGTATGGGTGTTTTGATTGCCCAGAGGTAAGTGCACCCGTATGTGCAGAGCCCAAAGAGGCCAGAAGAGGGAGTCGGATCCCCTGGAACTGGAATTACAAGAGTTTATTGGCCTCCATGTGGGTTCTGGAAACCAAACCTGAGTCCTCTGCTCTTAACCACTAAGCCACCTCTCCAGTCCCTGGTTTCAGTTCTTATAAAATGCTTCTCTCTACTCAGCCTTGGCAAAAAGGAAGAACCACACATGTCCTTCCATGAAAAACACAAATGGAAAGCGGATTATATGACAAGCTCTTCCTCTGGTCATACAAGGCCTTTTCTGGTGTCCATTTTTCTCTTCCTCCTCTATTTAGTAAAAACTTATGTATTTTCACCTGAATTTTTGAAAGTGGTCTGAGGTGTGAGGTAGGAGGGGGCTCAGAATAAAAAATTGGCTATACTGGCCTCACATGCTTTAATCCAAGTAGAGAAGGATCTCTGTGAGATTGAGGCCAGCCTGCTCTACATAGTGACTTCCAGGCCAGCTAGGGCTACAGTGAGACCCTGTTTCAAAAAGACCAAAATAAAACAAATCCATTGTTGACTAATTGGAAAAAAAAAATAGAAATGTTCTCTGGTACAGGAAAAGCAAAATGGAAAAGCACCTTCAGTCTTAAAACTTTCATTGAAAGAATCCATTAAATCTTTTTTTTATTATTTATTTATTTATTTACTTTTATATGTGTATGAATGTACTGTCTGCATGTAGGTTTGTGCACCCGTGTCGTGCAATACCGCAGAGGTCAGAGGAGGGTATCGGATTCCCCTGGAACTGGAGTTCTCCTGGAATTGGAGTTACAGACGGTTCTCAGCCGCCATATGGGTGCTGGGAATCGAACCCGGGTCCTCCGCAAGAGCAGTCGGTGCTCTTAACCGCTAGAATCCATTAAATCTTTTATAGAAGCCTTAAAACCCCTATTGTGATGTTCCTGTTACAGTTTTTAAATTTTCTCTCATTTCTCAGACTGTTTTTCTTATTGGATTCCTGGTTCTCAGGAGTCTCAGATAGTTATTCTCTATAGCTCAGGTACAGAGATGTACGGTGTAGCTACTTCCCAGGGAAATAGCCATTCAGTCCACCTCACATTTTCCTTAGAGGATTTTAGTAACAGTTTTAAGAAGCGGGTCTGAGTATCAAAATTCCTGACTTGATCTGTTCTCTAAGTCCAGGCTGGCTAGGCACGTGGCAGAGGAACAAAATAGTCACCGAAATCTCTGTCCAGCACCCAGAGGGACTGAAATTAAACCCTTCCATCAGTGAATGTAAGAGCCATTGCCCCCAACCCCCAACCAAGTCTTAACAGGACTTAACTTTCTGGTGCACTAATAAACACTTAAGGTAATCAAGTTAAAACGAGAAAAAGCCTATTTGGGGGTTGTAATTTTAGTATGTTCAACTGGTGGTGGTTGGACCATTGCTCTGGTGGAAACAGTGCGTCCTGGTCAAAGCATGTGCTGGAGCAAAGATGCACGGTTCATAGTTAGAAAGCAAAAGGCAAAGAGAAAGTATCTATCAGCATACCACCGCTGTAGTTTGCATCTCCACTGCTGCAACAAAACACTCTGACGGAAACCAACCTGGGGAGGAAAGGGTCTATTTGGCTCTAGTCAGTGAGGGAGCCCAAGGTAGGAACTCAGGGCAGGAAACTGGAGAAGGAAACTGAAGCACAGGCCATGGAGGAATGCTGCTTATTGGCTTGTGCCCCTGCTCAGCCTGCTTTCTAATACAGTACAGAACCACCTACCCAGGGACTGCACCACCTACAGTGGTCTGGGCCCTTGACATCACTCAACGATCAAGAAAATAGTCCACAGAGGTGGCCACAGGCCAGTCCAATGGAACCAATTCCCCAACTGAGGCTTCCTCAACCCAGGTGTGTCAAGTTGACACTAAAGCTATCCAGCACAATATGTAAAGTGGGTCCCATCACTTCTAATCAGGGGCAGGGGCAGGGGCAGAATGGGAGAAAGAAGAGACCAGGTCCCACGTTCTCCTTCAAGGTTATGTCCTCAATGACCCAAGGACCTCCCTTCAGAACCCACTTTTTCTATATTCATCTTGAGCTAAACATATGATCCATTGGAATATATTTGAGACCTAAAATATAACAGCTTTTCCTTATTCTCCCAACTTCCCAGTCCCCTGGCCCACCTCTTCTAAGATCCCAAAGTCTGTTGAGCACTTACTTCTCTCATTTCCAGAAATGATTCATTATGGCGGCCCTGCCCCGATGGAGGACAGCACTGCCCACTGCTGGGTTTTCTCTTCCTGTCCCCCACCTTTATACTCAGACTTTGCTTTCTGGCTCCAGCCCCAGCATGAGTTTGGAATGATATCACACCCTCAAAATCAGACTACAGCCTGCACAGAGGCCAAACCCCTCCAGCCTGCCTCAGCCTCCAGGGCAGTGTCCCCTACCTGGCAGCATCCAAGAAAACACAAGAGGACATCATTGTTTCAGTCATAAAGAAAATATTTTTTAAAACTTTGAGTAAATTATCTAAAGCAAATGCATCATATTAATAACAAGAATGACTAAAATAGAAATGGTTGAATAGTTTTCCTTTTTTTTTTAATAGATAGTTTTTCTATGCTGACTTCTGTTACATGTAAAGTTCAGATATTTTCCCAGTTTATGGATTAAGAATCTGAGCTTTTAGAGACCTCAATATCTTCTCCAGTTTAATCAATACTAATTAATTAAATCAAAATTTAATACAAATATCTAATTCTGAAGCTATCATATTTTCCAAATTCATAAGACCATAAAATATAAATCCTAGTCTTATTTCAAATAATACATTTTGGAACCTCCTTTCTACACTTGGTGAATAATTGCATCTTTGTAATCTTATCTAATCAAAAATTGGATCTGGGATGGATAGATTTCAATTCTTGTGATTGATAGAGTGCCACGAAGTTAACAACTAAAGTGCATTAATGCTAAAAATGAAGTCATATTTTAGGAGCAGTTATTTGGTATTCTTAGAATTGAAATATTACATTTGCCACTCAGAATGTTTAAAAAAAAAAAACAAGCACTAATTTAAATCTAATTTTCCAATGAAGAACATAGTTAAATAAACAAGTAATTTCTGTTTATACTAGATAAATTATATCTTCTAAGGTAGAAGAGTTTGAGCAAGACATTTTCCAGGAATAATAATAAACACTCAGATTACTTGATCTTTCATTTTCTTCACCCAGGATAAGTAGTATGGGTGCAAAAAAAATCATGCTTTGGCCTAAACTATGCTGTGACTGCGCTTTCATATTGTCCTGTCATAGGTTAAGTGAATTAATGTTAGCTCTTTGCTCTTAGCATAGCACGCTCCTTCTCAAAAGCATCCAGTAGCTCTATTCCCAGCTTCCGTAGTTGTCAAAAATTCTGCCATTCCTGTCTTCCCAAGAATTCTCAAAATTTCTCCTCCAATTCATATGTCCTAGATCCACTGCTCTTTTCTAAGCAAAATTCTACTTCTCTTCATTTGCTAATGCTTTATACAGTATTTTATTTGTCATTTTTGTTTTATGTTCGTAAGTACATTGAATGTATGTAAGTGCAGCCATGTCATGCAATGCCCATAAAGGTCGGAAGAGTGCATCAGAGCCCCTGGAACTGGAGTTATGGACAGTTGTTAGCTGCCATGTGGGTTCTGGGAATTGAACCCAGGTCCTCTGCAAGAACAGCCAGTACTCTTAACCATTGAGCCATCTCTCCAGACCCCTCTAATCCCTACTCTTTGCCCTTCTTATGTATTAGAAACATAGCTATCTTTCAAGGCTCAGCTCAAATTCCTCCTTGTTCATGATGAAGCATTTAGTCTCTCCACTTCTTAGGTCCCTGGGACACTTTCTCCTAACACAGATTGCTACCTACCTAAAATTAAGTACATGTTCTCTCTATGTATCCCATCCCTCCCCATCTCTCATCCTCTCTTCCTGTTTTTCCCTGCCTGTGCCTACATGGGTGTAGGAAACACAAATGCCAGCAAAACATGCATGTAGAATCAATAGATGGAAAAATGCAACATGGAAAAGGTTAAGTTCTGTGTCTAAGTGCTGGGCAGTGCTCAACGCTGTAAACAGCAATTATTATTCAAAGATCTCATCATCTCAATGAACCCACTAATGAAAGTGACTGCTCTTAATGACATCCTCATGGAAACTTTTGGATCCAGTCAGTAATCAACTTTGGATCATAATCCAATCAAAGGGTGACTTAAGGCAAAGATGTCAATATCATTGTGCCCTTATTCAGTTCAAAAGAATAGGCTTCAGAGAACCCAGCACCACCACTGCGTTTCCTGAGCTGAGGTGATGAAAAACAATTCTCTCCACATATGCAAGCCAGTTCCTGAAGACCATTGTCACCTAAAAACATTTGGCAGAGTTAACCAGAAGATTGACGTTGGTCACAGTTTATGTCCTGGTAAAACAGCAAAATATTCTACCACCGGAGGGTGAAAACTTGAAATAAACAGAGTCATAGAAGACCAAATTTAAGAGCGTGTACATTCTGGATTCGACTTTGGTACTTGTTTTTTGAGATAGTGTTCTGTGTAGCCCAGATTGATCTAGCATTGGGAAGTCTAGGCTGGTCTCAAAATTAGGATCTTCCTATCACAACCTCCCAGGTACTAAGATTACATGCCTGACCTGCCAAGTCTGGCACAGCCTTGCTAATTTTGCAGATAGAGAAAAAAAGGTCTTTTTTTTTTTTTTTTGCATAAGATTACAAAGGAAGTCTGTGGAAGTTTTACAAACATGCAGGCTGAGGTTCCCAGCTCAGAGTATTAGGGTCCTTGCCACCTCCACTTAATCTGTGCCAATTAGGATTCCCTCTGTATTCTTCCTGAAAAAAAAGAATTGTATTTTCCTAAAAACTCAGTTGCCATTGGGTCTTATGTTCAAGTCAATATTTTTAACCAGTTTATAGAACAGAGAGAGCCTCTTGATTGAAAGGAAGCCGTCTCAGTGAGGAAAGACTTTGCTATAATTCCAACAGGTCTAGCTATACACCATTCTCCCTCCCATCTTTCCCCAAAGGGACCTGCAGTTTTACATGAGAGGAGCCAAACATGCAGGAAAAGGAAATAATTAGACTGATGGTATCTATTAGACACTGGCTTCCCATTTACATTGATTCCAAGAGATTCCAAACAGCATTGTGACCTCTAGTCAAAGTAAGGGCTTATCAATGGAGATTTAGCCAAAAATCCAACTCACGGTGGGTCCAGTGGTATCCTGAACTCATCCTATGGTTATCTCCCAAGTCTCAGAATGTATAATTGGGACAAATATACTTGGGATTTAGCAGAATCCCCATATTGGTTCCTTCAGCAGTCTGGTGAAGACTATTAGATTTGGAAAAGCCAAATGAGATTCTCTAGAGCTGTCTCAATCAGGGAAAATAGTAAATACAAACATTAACTCTCTGGAAGGGTTATAGGGATTACTGCCATTATCAAGGATTAGGGTTTGAAAGATGTAGGGTTGGGATTCATCTCACATTTGCCTTTAATTCCCTAATTTAGCCTGTGAAGAAAACAGATGAATCATGGAAAATGATGGTTGATTATTTTCTAGGCTTAGTCAAGTAGTAACTCTAATTTAAGCCATTTTTCCAGATGTAGTTCACTTGATTGAACATTTACAAATCTCCCAGTTATGGAATGCGGTTATTGATCTTGCAAATGATTTTTACCCATACCTGACGATAGAGACCATCAGAAATAGTTTGCTTTCAGGTGGCAAGGCCAGCACACAACCTTACAATTCCACCTCAAGAGTATATTGATTCCCTGCCCTCATGTCATAATTTAGTTCACAGGGATCTTGATCACCTGTTTCTCCTACTGGGTATCACATTGGTCTACTATGTGGATGACATTATGTTGATTGAACCACTTGAGTGGGAGGTAGCAACACTCTGGACTTGTTGGTAAAGATATGTTCATCCTAGGATGAAAAATAAATCCAACCAAAATCTGAGGGCCTTCTACCTCAGTGAGGTTTCTAGATGCCCAATGGCATGAGGCCTGCAGAAATATTCCTTCTAAGATGAAAGATAAGTTTGCTCTAACCAGCCCTTCCCACTGCCGAGAGAGCAGTGCAAAGCCTACTGGGCCTACTCCGTGCTGGAGGCAGCACAGTACACACTCTAGCCCATATGCCTGAAACTCAAAAAGCTGCTGGTTCTGAATGGAGTTCAGAGTAGGAGGAGGCAGTGAACCAGGTCCGGGCTCCTGTGCTGACTGAGGCCGCTCTGCCACTTGGGCCACAAGACCCAGCAAAAATTGTACTTGTGCCAGCGACTGGTAGGGAAGCTGTTTGGAATCTTTGACCTCACTTTCCCCAAATGAAGTTCCTTCCAGAATTAGTAGATTGCCTGCTGTAATGTGAACTTTACCAGAACGCCTAAAGAACCCATTTTCTGTCTTGTAGCACATGATTTCCAAGCATAATTGAGTTCATTTTCGCCAGGGGTAAGCCCACTGTGTAAAGAAACATGAGAAGATGCTCGAGTGTGAGGGCCGGTTCTGACCTCTGCTAGCCCAGGGTTATATTGCCATTCTGTAACTGAAGTTCTTCATCTGGAGACATAACACAACACCATCTTTACTGCTCCTCATTCAAGACTCCTATCGAAAAAAAATCTATGCTGAATGTAAAGTTTTCAAACATTTTACAGATGGGAAGTAGTAGCGATACTTTTAGTCAGTTTTGGTTTAAAACTTCTTTGATTATATTTCAATCCTTTTATATTTGTTTTTTTCTCTTTTTTATTTATTTTTGTACGTGTATGAATGTACTGTCTGCATGTTGGTTTGTGCATCCATGTCATGCAATGCCACGGAGGTCAGAAGAGGGTCTCGGATTCCCCTGGAACTGGAGTTCTCCTGGAACTGGAGTTACAGACGGTTCTTAGCTGCCATGTGGGTGCTGGGGATCGAACCCGGGTTCTATCCTTGTATATTTGTTGAGGTTTATTTTGTATCCCAGCAGGTGGTCGGTATATCTAACAGACCTTGTATTAGTTTCCTTTCCACTCCTATGATGAGATCAGTGAACTGAAAGCTGCTTAGGCTAGGAAAGGGTTTGCTTCAGGTTACAGGTCTCAGTCCACCATTGAGAGAGCATAGAGCAGACACTGGAGCAATGACTTGTAGCAGAAAGGACAGAGGAAGGCTATTCACTGCTTATTGAAAAGCATGTTTGGCAGAATGCATGAGCTCTGGCGGGGTGGGAGGATGAGGGGGGACACAGGTGTAGATTTGATAAAAAAATTAAAATAATAAAAATTAAAAAGTTTTTCTATGTGTGTTCTTTGTAGGTTGTTGCCAAAGTTTCTTCTATCACCTTCAAAGTTCAGTGTTCATCGGTTGAGGTCTCTGATCCATTTGGAGTTGATTTTTGTTAGGATGAGAGGTAGGAGTGTTAAATTTTGTTCTTCTCACAAATGGTGGATTCCAGTTTTGCCAGCACCATTGCTGAAGATGCTATCTTCCCATTGAGTCTTTTTAGCCCTTTGTCAAATATGAGGTGGCTGAAATTGTAGGAGCTCAAGTTTGGATCTTTGGTTTTGTTTCCATGGGTCAACTGGTCTGTTTCTGTGCCAGCACCAGGCTGTCTTTATGACTATAGCCCTATAATATAGCTTGAAGTCTGGTAAAGTGATCCCTCCCCCTGCATTGCACTTTTTGTACAGGGTTGCTTTAGCTATTCCATGTCTTTTGTTTTTCCATATGAATTTAAGGATTTTTTTCCAAGTCTGTGAAGAAACTCATGGGGATTTTATTGGGATTGCATTGAATCTGTATATTAATTTGTGTACAATGGACATTTTTTACTATAGTAATTTTTCCAATCCATGAGCATGGGAGTTCTTTCCATCTTTTGAGGTAATCTCATCTCCTTTTTTCAGGGATTTAAAATGTTTTTTTTAGTTTAATTTTATATTTTTTTATTAATTTTTATTTATTTCTGTATGTGTATGAATGTACGGTCTGCATGCAGGTGGTGCACTCGTGTCGTGCAATGCCGCGCGGAGGTCAGAAGACGGATCTCGGATTCCCCTGGAACTGGAGTTCTCCCTGGAATTGGAGTTTCAGACGGTTCTCAGCCGCCATGTGGGTGGCTGGGGATCGAACCCGGGTCACTGTAAGAGTGGTCGGCGCTCCTGTAACCGGCTAAGGCCTCTCTCCAGCCCCATAAATGTGTTTTTTTTTTTTGTAGAAGATCCTTTGTGTCTTTTGTTAGGTTTATCCCCAAGTATTTCATTTATTTTTTAATTTTTTGTTTTTTTTTTTTTAAATTTTTTAAAATGTTTCTCCTTATATTCCTTCTCCAGTTTGCTTGTTGGTTGGTGTAAAGAAATACTACTGATTTTCCTAGGTAAATTTTATCCCACCGACTTTACTGAAACTCTTTAATCATTTCTAGAAGTTCTTTTGGTAAGTTTTTAGCATCCTTTGGGAAACTATCATATCACGCCAAGAGGGATAGTCTTGACTTCCTCTTTTCCATGTAGTACTCCTTTACGTTCCCTTTCTTGCCTTAGTTTGCCCTAGCAAGTATTTTCAAACACTATATGTGAAGAGAGTGGTGAGAGGAGAAGCCGTGGCCGGTTTCCTACCTTAAGGAGAATGCTTCTAATTTTTCTCCTTTAGGATGATTTTGGCAGTAGGTTTGTTGTACATGGCTTTATTATGTTTGAAGTCAATCCAATGCCCTCTAAAACGTTGACATCATGGAAGGGATCTGTATCTTGTCAAGGCGGTTTTTTCTGCATCAATTTAGAAGATTGTGACCAGGTGTGTGTATAACAGACCATTTTGTATTTTAGGATATTATTGATTGCCACATACGCTGAACCCATCCCTGCATCTCTGGTAGAATCCAACTTGATCATGATTGGATGATCATTGTGATGTGGGTCTGTATGTGATTTTTAATAATTGTTGCATCTATGTTCAGTATGAGATGGGGTCTATAGTTTTCTTTTTTGGTTGTATCTTTGGCTGGTTTTGGTATTAGAGTGATGCTGGCTTCATAGAATGAATATTGGAGAATTCCCTCTGTTTTGTATCCTTCAAAACAATTTGAGTAATAATTATTAAAGTCCGCTTTAAATGTTTTTATAGAATTCAGCTGTGTAACCATCGTGGCCTGGGCCTTTTTTTAGTTGGGGAGGTTTTTTTATTACAATTCAAGTTCCTCAGATATTATGGGGTCTGTTTTAGCTGTCAATATCTTCTCGTTTAAGCTTTTGGTAGATTCCATGATGTCAAATATTCATCCATTGCTCTTAGTTTTTGTCAAATTTTTTTTTAGTAGATATAGGTTTTGAATAATTCTCATATGATTGTCTGGAATCGTTCTTTGTCTGTTGTGATTATTTGTCCCTTTTCATCATGGAATCTATTGATTTGGAGTTGCTCTTTGTGTTCTTTTGATTAACTAGGCTAGAGGGTCGATCTATCTTGTTATCCTTTAAGAACCAGCTTTTGGATTCATTAATTCCGTACTTGTTTACTTTGTTCTATTTCATTGATTTCTGCTCTGATTTTTGTTATTTCTTCCTGTCTCTTGAGTTTAGAGTACATTTGTTGTTGTCCTTCAAGAGGGTTCTTAGTTGCAGTGTGAGATTGTTTATTTGTTCCTCTGTCTTTTTTTTTGTTTTGATTGGTTTTTTGTTTATTGTTTGTTTGTATTTGTTTTTTGGTCTTTTGGTGAGACGGGTCTCCCTGTAGCTCCAGCTTCCGGGAACTCACTATGATAACCAGACGCTTGGAAATCACAGAGATCTGTCATGCCTCTGACTCCCCAAGTGCTAGGATTTAAAGGGGTGTGCCACCACACTGGCCCTTTTGTTTTTTTTAATGTAGGTACATTAAGGCTATAAATTTTTCCATCAGAGACTGCGTTTTAAAGGTATCCCAATAGGTAATTGTCGGTATTATCTTTTTCATTTAGTTTCCAGGAATGCTTTTATTTTTTTTTTTTTTTTTTTTTTTTTTTTTTTTTTTTTTTTTTGGTCTCCATGTGTTCTTGTTAGTTGTAGGGCTTATCCTGTGTTGAGATTGTGGCGTTATTGCAAATGGGTACTGATAGAAAACACTAAAATTTTTCAATCCTTTTGTATTTGTAGAGGTTTATTATGTGTCCCAGTAGGGGGTTAAATTTTTGGAGAAGGTTTCTGGGTGCGTTATATTCTCTGGTATTTGAAGTGGAATTATGGGGTGGAATGTTCTGTGAGGTCCATTTGGAGTACTATATCATTTAGTTCAGATATCAATCTGTATATTCTTTGTCTGGTTGACCTTCCCAAAGGGCTTAAGTTTGGGTATCCGAAGTCCTCCACTATTAGAGTGCTGGGAATATCTTGTGCCTTGAAGCCCTGCAGGATTGTGTTTATAAGGTTTCAGTGGGCACTTGGAGTGTGGGGTGCAGAAATATTTAGCATTAAATCTTCATGCTTAATATGTTTCTATGCTCAGCAATGGAATGACCCGTTTTTGCGCTTCGGATATCGATCCCTGCGATCTATTTTGTACGATATTAAAATAGCGACGCCTGCTTGCTTTTTGGTACCTTTCGTGGAATATTTTTTCCCATCCTTTTACTTTAAGTTGGTGCCTATCCCGGTGAGGGTGAGAGGGGTGTCTTGTAGACAGCATAGCGATGGGCTCTGTTTTCTATTCCATTCTCACAGTCTATATATTTTGATTGAAGAGTTTAGACCATTAATATTTACAGTCATTATTGAGCTGTTGGTGCTTCCTTTCACTCTTTTTTGTTTGCATCTTGGTCTAAGGTTTGTATTTCCGCTATTATGTTTTATTAATTCTTTTTTTATTAATTGCTGTTGAGTTTATTATTGTATGCGTATAATGTCTGCATGTGGTTGGTGCCCGCATGGTGGTCCGTGGCCCAATGCCAGGGTCAGAAGAGGGCATCAGGATTACCGCTGGACCTGGAGTTAAAGAGTGGTTTAAGCTCCATGTGGGTGCAAATGGGAGATCAACCCTGGGTCCCTCTGTAAGAGCAGTCAGGTGCTTCTTATACGCTAGCCTATCCTCTCCAGCCCCCAATTGAGGGTTTTTAAAAAATTTTTTATGGGTATGAATGGACTGTACATAGTCGGTTGGTCACCCCATGTCATGCAATGCGGCAGAGGTCAGAAAAAGGTATCGGATCTCCCCTGGAACTGTAGTTAAAGATGGTTGCTTAGCTGCCAAGTGAGTTGCTGGGAAGTGAACTCAGGGTCCTCTGTAATTGGTGGGCCGGAAATTAACCACTGAGCCATCGCTCCAGCCTGAATTTCTCTCTTTAGTTGCTTGGGGGTAGTTTCTCGCTTTCTGCTGTTCTTTGAATTGCTTCATATTTTCTGAAGAGTTGGGTTTTCTGGACGTGTATTCTTTCATTTTGTTATGTCATGAAAGATTTTCTTTCTCTTTAAACTATAATGAGCATTTTGCTGGGTGTAGTAACTGGGTTGGCGATCTAATGTCGTTTAGCACGGGGAATACTTTGATGCCCCATTCTTCTGGCTTTCATAGTTTTGCACTGAGAAGTCAGATATAATTCTAATAGGTTTCCCATATATGTAACTTGTCATTGTTTCTCGTTGTGGCGTTCATAGTTTGTCTTTGTTTTTGAGCATCTAGCATTTTATTTTTTTTTTTTTTTTTTTTTTTTTTCTGGTCTTGTCTATTGGTGTTTGATGTGCTTCTTGTATATGTAAGGGCGTGTCTTTTTTCAATTTGGTTGGGAAATTTTCTTCACTATTTCGTTGACGATCTATCAATACGCAGTCTTGGGATCTCTTCTCCTTCCTCTATCCCTATGATGCAAAGATTTGGTCTTTTCATAAGGTGTCCCACATTTCATGTTGTTCCACTCGTGTTTTTTTTTGAATTTTCATAATTTTTCACTTGAGTCATTCTGGTGGTTCCCATGTACCCTCCGGTCTTGATTGCTAATTTCTTGTTTCATCCAGTCGCTTCTGGAGGCTTTCTCCCATGCCTTTCTATTGATTGGATGAGTGTTCAATTCCTTTCTTCATTTTCATCCTGTTATTTCTTTAAGTAATTTCCACTTCCTTTTGGAGTTATCATTCTCTTCTTATAGCTCCTTGCTTTGCGGTTTGGTTTTTCTTTTTCCTTTTTTTTTTTTTTTTTTTTTTTTTTTTTTTTTTTTTTTTTTTTTTTTTTTGTTTTCCCTTTTAGTTTTTTTTCTGGAGTTTGTCATTCGCTTCCTCTAGTTCCTTCCTGAGATTTTTTTTTTTTTTTTTTTTTTTTTTTTTTTTTTTTTTTTCTTTCTCTTTTTTTGGATTTCTTTGACTATGTCTACAATTATTCTTCTAAGATCGATGTCTTCGTTTCTTTCCAGGGAGATCTCATTGAATGGTTCTTCTATAGAACCGTAAGTTCGTTTGGATTTATTATGAGGCTTTTCCCATGTTGTTTTTTTTGTTGTTTGTTGTGGTTTTTGGCATGTGCATTTGTTTTTGGTTTGTTGAATTCTGGTGCTAATCTCCAAATGTTAATAGGGAGGACTGGTTGGTCAAGTATCAGTCAGGAGTGGCAGGTTTGCTCTCTCTTCTGTTAACTTCTTGGTGGGGGGAGGGAGGGCATTGATTTGGTCAGTGTGCTGACAACCTGGGTGCTGCCTAGGTGATGCTGATCTACTTCTTTGCCCAGTGGCCAGGCTCGCCTGCATGGAGGCTGAGGTAGAACTGGGGCCCATGCCTGCACTTCACTGCCCTTCTCCAGAAGCCAAGGTGGGGGCCGGGGTCAAGGCTTCTGGGCACTGATCTGAGTCAGAGTTCACCTGCACCCTGGTGGGAGCTGGGTCCCAAGGCTTGCCTGCGCCCCGGCGGGAGCGGGAATTGCCGGAGGTGCAGCTCACTTGTAGCTTGGGGCTGATGTGGAGCCAAGGCCCATGCCTGTACACCACTGCACACTCTCACCCTTCCCTTTCTATTCTGAAGTTTCTCTAGGAACTGGATAGGTAACAACCATGTCGGTTGTCTGCTGAGATCCTGCCTGCTTACTCACTCTGCTTCCCACTGACCAGTTCCTCTACATTGGCTGTGCAGCTTAGTGTCCTGGGACTGGAGTTGTGGTAGTTTGCAGTCTTCTACTGCCCTGTGCCCAGATCACTAACACTGCTCCCACTGGATCATCAGCAACATAGCACCACCAACTCGAGCAGTGGGACGGTATGGAGGGGTGAGGGGTTGGGGGTGGGGCCATGTTGTCCTGCTCTCTATCTACAGCTCTGCCCGTACCAGTACCACTTCGCATGCTGGTCAGACCCCAGGTGGGGCTTTCCAGCTGCACCCACACTGCTTGGGTGGTGGTAGGGCACCAGGCAGGTTCGCTGTGCTCCGGCTGTCTGTCTTTCTCACTGTCTTGTCTTCGAAGGCGTAATTCTGTTTGAGGATTTTAAATTTCGTCGCTTCTAAGGATTGATGAGATTGTCGTTTGTCAGTGTTTTTGGGGCTT
Source organism: Rhizomys pruinosus (assembly GCA_009823505.1). Taxonomy (NCBI): domain Eukaryota; kingdom Metazoa; phylum Chordata; class Mammalia; order Rodentia; family Spalacidae; genus Rhizomys; species Rhizomys pruinosus. Next base: position 1,510,131 of record VZQC01014004.1, on the reverse strand, counting down.
CTTGTGGACGCGTAAGCGTGTTGTCCATGCCGGTACTGATCGTACATTTGTCCGAGCTCCCCCCTCGTTCAGAAACAAGCCTTCAGAGTCATGTTAACAACAACAGGATGTCAATTTTGGGAAACGAAAATTGAAATTGATCAATCAGTGATTCAGATTTGGTTGGGCTATGTCCCATTTACCCATTTGACACCGGGCATCCTGGGGAAACAGACCATCTTGCAGCAACAGGGACTGCTTCACCTATGGATCTGAGATCTTCCTGCAGGACAACTTCAGAATCCAGTGGAGCTTCTTTCTTCTCTGCTGAAACCACACACACACACACACACACACACCCACCACAGGTTTCCCAGGGAAATCTGTAGTCTTCTTACACCAGAGAGTTTGGTCACTAGATAATGGGCCAAATGATTGCTGGCATTGAGAAAAGGACCAAAAAACAGGACATCTGCTTCCACCTCTCCACTTCAGGATAGAAAATTGAAGCATAAACTCCTGTGTGTGTGTGGTGTGGTGGTGTGGGTGTGGGTGTGTGTGTGGTGTGTTTAGGGTTTCTCACTATTAAGAACAAATGAATCGCCCACACTTGAATGCTAACAGATGATAACGTAGCCCTCAAAAAAGTCTTGTGAAGTGGTGCTATTGTATCTCGTTTTTAAAATACAGAACTGATGATGACAGATTTCACAATTGAAAAGACAGTTGGATTTTGACGCCTGGGAGTGTTCTATTCAAGCTCAAATTCTTAGCTTGCAGTACGTGTTTTTTTTCTTCTTGCCATGCCTCACAGCATTTAGTGTATCATCTCACTCCTGGTGGTGAGCCCAGAGAATGAAATGGCCTTGTGAAGTGAGAAATGATCCCCATTTCTTACATAAGATGAGCTCTTCCTTGACAGAAAGGACAGCAAAGAAGTGGGGGGAGAGCAGAGAGAGGAAGCTGACAAACCCAAAAATGGCTGCGGTTGGCCAGCACTTGAGGCATTCCCTAATTCTGTAGTCTGGCATGATATGTAGAACTGTTATGTTCAGACAAAATGGCAATAAACCTCAGTTCAAGCTTCAACCTCTATCACTCTAGACTTGGCATGAGTCAGGATATGCCCAGCATATCCCCGAGGTTACCCAGACCAAACAGAGGTCAGGATCCCCTGGAGAAATGAGTCAATTTAAGGAATAGCTGGCAAAAATCATGCAGAAAATCACCGCTAAGCTAGAGACGCGTGACAGATGACCACCCAAAACCTTTACAAGCTGTTTACCCAGCTCAGCCCCTGGGGACTAGTGACTGAATCATGGAGAAAGAAAACATCTGGACTGGAGTGCTGTTCCCATTGTGTCTTTAATGTTTAGGGAGTAAGAATTCTTATCACTGAGGTGCCAGTGTAACCGACAGAGTGTAGGGGTGTGGTAAAGCTCTAGGACAGTTTCTGGGAAACCTCAGTGGCAGTGCAGCAAGGAGACTGCTGGGAAACAGACGCCTTGGCAGCCGATGCCAAAGAAGCTTATTGGCTAGCTATTTAAGATATTTCTCTCAGAATCTTGAAAAAAAACATGGAAGAATACGTAGGATAAGTACAAAGATTTATACTGTCTTCTTGAATATCAGTGAGAACGAAGTCTGTTTGATATTTTTACTGAATTTAATTTGTTTTCATTAAATGGTAATTTCCTTCAGCCACCCAAATCATAAGAGGTTAGGTCTGGGTTTCCCAAAATCCCAAGGGACACAGATGTCCACATCCTCCAGAAACTATCAGTCAGTGATCTCACTTCCTCTTTACCTAAGGCCCTGCCCAACAGGTTTAAAAGGGCTTGCCTCAGCAGCCATCTCCTACTGATAACTGCCATGTGCCAGCAGGCATGTCAGCCCTGACAATTCCTGAAGTAAATATGTCCCAGAGTGACTTTAAGCCTCATGTGCTTGTCTTTAATCTGGGGTTTGTGCCGACATAGGTCTAACAATAAGTACATCTAGAAGAAGACAGAATGTTTTAAATCTATATATTTAATCTGTGTTTTCCCTTTAAGTTAAGCATTGTCATCATTCTTTCATAGGAATCTGCTGGCTTTTTAGCACTCTTATGCATTTACCTTCCCAGTTTGGGTACAGCCCACTGACAATTTTGAGCAGGGGTCTGTCTACCTGGGACTTAACAATGTCCTCAGCCTGTGGTGGAATGGGTAGTCATTGCTCTATCGGAAGATTCTTCAGAGAATCCAGGTCTGCAGACATACAGATCTGGTTGCTTTATGACTTGATGAAGCTCTTTGAATACTTCCATAGGGAAATTCCTCCCAACCCAAATTCAGATGCTCTGACTCTTTGATTGTGCTATGCTATACCCTGGGGCACATTCCTCTGCCTGGATCTGGGGGCGGGTGGGGGGGTTTTCAGATTGAAAACTCACACTTTGCATTCTGCCACCACAATGTTGAGGAATCCACATCTGATTTGCTCTAACTTCTATTATCTGAAGGGTGTGAAAAGAATCTCATTGTAGTTTTAATCTGTATCTCCAAGTTGTTTAGATGTGGAGGATCTTACCATGATCCTGGAGGTAATTTGGGTTGCCCATCTCTGAATTGCATATTCATAGCCTTTGCCAGTCGTTCTTTTTCTTGTAATATGTGGGAATGCTTAGTTTTCTAGATATTATTCTTTTGTCGGTTTTAAATGCTGTCATTACCGTTTCTCCCATCTGTCCCCCCAGATGTTTATAGACACTGCTCTCTACTGATAGAAATTCGTAATTTTGTTTCTTTGGTATTTTTCCGTTGTATTGAGTCCATTTTTATTGTTTGCGTTTAGTGTCCATTTGTTGGTTTCCCAGAGACAGGATCTCCTGTAGGCCCAGCTGGCCCTGAAACCTTAGGTAGAACAGGCTGGCCTTGCCCTCGCAGACATCTACCTGCTCCTGCCTACTGAGTGCTGGGTTAAACCAGATAGAGTCAGGTTTGTGTTGCAAAATGGTCTTCAGTGTGGGTTCATTCATTGAGGGCTCTTCAGACTACTAAGAATCTCATCCTAAAACAAGACTGACTCTTCCCATCTCAGCAACCTTTCCATTTTCAGTGGTGCCCTTAGGTGGGATAATAGTGTTCTACATTTTGCTTCAGGGAGAAAGTTTCACTGTCAATAAATTTTACTGGCCTCAAAAACGTTGTGTACTTAAACTTTTTAGTGTTTACACTGCCTAGGCAACTTGCATAAGAAAAGGATAATTGTGGTGACTATGATGTGTATATGGAAATGTCAAAATGAAACACATGATCTTTTACAACTAGTATATAAACTGCTTGTCGAAGAAGTCTCATCTATTTTTGATTATTTCAAGTCACTTATAAACCTTTCAGGATGAGTTTGGGGAACACTGGGGGTAGAAGCAGTAAGGACTTTTCTGATAACTGTTTCAGTTTATTTTAAACTTTTTTATTTTTTTATTTTTTTGGTCTTTTCGAGACCCCCACCTGTCCCTGAATTCACATATAGACCAGGCTGGTCGTTGAACTCACAAAGATCCACCTGCCTCTGCCGCCCAGTGGCTAAGATTAAGATGTGTGCCACACGCCTGGCTTTTTATAACTTTTAAACCCTAACATTTTTCTATTCTGCCGAATATAGTTTCTTTCAAATGCTGATTTATTATCTTACAGAGGCTATTAATTGCTGTCTTTATAGTCTCTATTGTGCTTATAATTATTATCCATTGTTTACCTTCTTTTCCTTCTGTTTTTCGCCAGTCTACAAGGGTCTTTTGATCAATCGTCAGTCATGTACTTGGTAATCTAGTAACTTATTTATCTCCCTCTAACTCACACCTGGTTGTTTTAGTATCTAGACATCATGCTACTATTGTTTTATTGCATTAATTTTTATCTTTCGTTTTTTATTTCTCTGGAATAACATACTTGGGTAACTGTGCTGGTTTTTAACTGTTTATTTATTTTTTATTTTCTTGTATGGAATTTGTGCCTATATATAATGTAAGTGCACCATGTCTACAATGCACATGAAGGCAGAAAGAGGTCATTAGATCCCTGGAACTGGCGTTATGAATGGCTGCTAACTGCCATGTGGGATGCTGGAAACTGAACCATNAATAGTAAATACAAACATTAACTCTCTGGAAGGGTTATAGGGATTACTGCCATTATCAAGGATTAGGGTTTGAAAGATGTAGGGTTGGGATTCATCTCACATTTGCCTTTAATTCCCTAATTTAGCCTGTGAAGAAAACAGATGAATCATGGAAAATGATGGTTGATTATTTTCTAGGCTTAGTCAAGTAGTAACTCTAATTTAAGCCATTTTTCCAGATGTAGTTCACTTGATTGAACATTTACAAATCTCCCAGTTATGGAATGCGGTTATTGATCTTGCAAATGATTTTTACCCATACCTGACGATAGAGACCATCAGAAATAGTTTGCTTTCAGGTGGCAAGGCCAGCACACAACCTTACAATTCCACCTCAAGAGTATATTGATTCCCTGCCCTCATGTCATAATTTAGTTCACAGGGATCTTGATCACCTGTTTCTCCTACTGGGTATCACATTGGTCTACTATGTGGATGACATTATGTTGATTGAACCACTTGAGTGGGAGGTAGCAACACTCTGGACTTGTTGGTAAAGATATGTTCATCCTAGGATGAAAAATAAATCCAACCAAAATGCTGAGGGCCTTCTACCTCAGTAGAGGTTTCTAGATGCCAATGGCATGAGGCCTGCAGAAATATTCCTTCTAAGATGAAAGATAAGTTTGCTCTAACCAGCCCTTCCCACTGCCGAGAGAGCAGTGCAAAGCCTACTGGGCCTACTCCGTGCTGGAGGCAGCACAGTACACACTCTAGCCCATATGCCTGAAACTCAAAAAGCTGCTGGTTCTGAATGGAGTTCAGAGTAGGAGGAGGCAGTGAACCAGGTCCGGGCTCCTGTGCTGACTGAGGCCGCTCTGCCACTTGGGCCACAAGACCCAGCAAAAATTGTACTTGTGCCAGCGACTGGTAGGGAAGCTGTTTGGAATCTTTGACCTCACTTTCCCCAAATGAAGTTCCTTCCAGAATTAGTAGATTGCCTGCTGTAATGTGAAACTTTACCAGAACGCCTAAAGAACCCATTTTCTGTCTTGTAGCACATGATTTCCAAGCATAATTGAGTTCATTTTCGCCAGGGGTAAGCCCACTGTGTAAAGAAACATGAGAAGATGCTCGAGTGTGAGGGCCGGTTCTGACCTCTGCTAGCCCAGGGTTATATTGCCATTCTGTAACTGAAGTTCTTCATCTGGAGACATAACACAACACCATCTTTACTGCTCCTCATTCAAGACTCCTATCGAAAAAAAATCTATGCTGAATGTAAAGTTTTCAAACATTTTACAGATGGGAAGTAGTAGCGATACTTTTAGTCAGTTTTGGTTTAAAAACTTCTTTGATTTTAATTTCAATCCTTTTATATTTGTTTTTTTCTCTTTTTATTTATTTTGTACGTGTATAAATGTACTGTCTGCATGTTTTTTGTGCACCTGTGCATGCAATGCCACGGAGGTCAGAAGAGGGTCTCGGATTCCCCTGGAACTGGAGTTCTCCTGGAACTGGAGTTACAGACGGTTCTAGCTGCCATGTGGGTGCTGGGGATCGAACCCGGGTTCTATCCTTGTATATGTTGTTGAGGTTTATTTTGTATCCCAGCAGGTGGTCGGTATATCTAACAGACCTTGTATTAGTTTCCTTTCCACTCCTATGATGAGATCAGTGAACTGAAAGCTGCTTAGGCTAGGAAAGGGTTTGCTTCAGGTTACAGGTCTCAGTCCACCATTGAGAGAGCATAGAGCAGACACTGGAGCAATGACTTGTAGCAGAAAGGACAGAGGAAGGCTATTCACTGCTTATTTTTTTTTTTTTTTTGTCTTTTCAGAGACGGGGGTCTCCCTGTAGCCCCAGCTGTCCTGGAGCTCACTCTGTAGACCAGCTGGCTTGAACTCACAAAGATCCACCTGCCTCTGCTCCCAAGTGCTAGATTAAGCGTGTCGCCACACGCCCGGCTTAACTTTTTCGATGTAGAAGTTTACTGTTTTGGTCATTTCTTTGAACATGTCATTTTTATTGTTGTTATTCTCTTATATTTTTATATTACTTTTTTGGCTGTATACACTCCATATATACCAAAATTACAAAGTCTGAAAATAAACTAGAGGTTAATTCCAAAATAAATTTGGGATTTACATTTTAACAATAAAGTTGCATGCATATAAAAAAGTATAACTTGATGTTCTTAAATTACATAGCAAATTGATGTATGTTTTAATGTACTTTTTATAAAATATTTTTATTGATGTTTGTGTATTTCATAAACCATTTCTTAGTCCAATTTAGATATATTCCCCTTTCCATGCCCCCACCCCACCACAGTTCATGCATTCTTCCATACATGTCTGTGCATCTTTTTCTCTGTCTTTTTTCATGCTTTTCTCTGCAGAGTTTATTGTTTTGGGCAGAAGTTATCTGTTTCAGTAAGTTCTTTGACCCAGCCTTATTGTTGTTGTTCTCGGGTCCCCATTGCATTTGCTCCAAATATGCCTATATAAACCTCACATATATGCCAAAAAGATGACCTCTGAGAATAACCGTATGGTAATTCCAAAATACGTTTAGGAATCACATTTTTTCTTTTTAATTTTATATTGCTCAAAATATGATACATACCCTCCACCCATATACCACAATTACAAGTCTAAAATATGTGGTAGTTAATTCTAGAGCTCGTTAAGGGATTCACATTATGACAGCACAGTTGCTTTCAGATGGAAAGAAATATGACAATAACGTTGCTCAGCTTGCCTTTCAACTAGGGATTTGGTGCTAGCATCCACAAATAAGGGACACCATTCGTCGTTTGTTTTTCTGGGACTGCGTTACTTCACTTACCATAATGGCTTCAAGTTCCTTCCATTTACCTGCAAAGTTCATGATGTCGTCTTTCTTTACTGGTGCATAGAACTCCATTGTGTAGATGTACCACATTTTCTTTATCCACTTGTCAACTGAGGGGCACTTGGGTTGGTTCCAGCTCTTCACTATTGTGAAGAGAGCTGCAATAAACATAGCTGTGCGTGTATCTTCATGGTAGGATGAGCCTTGTGGGTACATGCCCAGGAGTGGTATAGGCTGGATCAGGTGGTAGGCCATTTGAGTCTTTTAAAGGGTTCTCCACACTGCTTTCCACAGTGTTGTCGAGTTTACATTCCCACAGAGATGATGAGTGTTCCCCTTTTCCCCACAACCTCTGCAGCATTTGGTATCTTTGTTTTTCTTGATCTTAGCCAGTCTTATTGGAGTAGAGATATTCTTAGGTGGTTTAAAATTTGCATTTCCTCAATTATAGGGATGTTGAACATTTTTTAAGATGTTTTCTCAGCAATCTTTACTCCTCATTCTGTGTCTCTGGTTCAGCTTTCCTCTACTATTTTTTTTTCTTTTTTTTGAGTGTTTATATATTCCGGATGTTAATGCTCTGTAGATGTATCACTGGGGAAGGTTTCCTCCCACTTCATGGGTTTTCTCTTCACTTCATTGATTCTTTCACTGTATAGAAGCTTTTTATTTTTTTATTTTTTTCTAATTTTATTTATTTTTGTATGTGTGTGAATGTACTGTCTGCATGTAGGTTTATGCACCAGTGTCGTGCAATGCCACGGAGGTCAGAAGAGGGCATCGGATTCCCCTGGAACTGGAGTTAAAGACAGTTCTCAGCCACCATGTGGGTGCTGTGGATCGAACCCAGGTCCTCTGCAAGAGCAGTTGGAGCTCTTAACCACTAGGCCATCTCTCCAGCCCAGAAGCTTTTTTAATTAATGAGGTCCCACTTGTCAATTGTTCATCTTATTTCCTGTACAACTGCTGTTTGATTTGGAAAGTCTTTTCCGTTTCAATGCAGCAGTAAAGAATACATCATGAGCTTTGCAGGAAAATGGCTGGAGCTAGAGCCATCATGCTGAGTGAAGTAACACAGTCCCAGAAAAACAAACCACGAATGTATCCCTCATCTGTGGATGCTAGTGCCATTACCTAGTTGTAAGTATTTCTTGTGCAAGGCCCCTTGAGCTTTTGTCCAAAGCATGTGGGAGTGATGCATACTGGAAACACAACAACAAACAACAGAAAGATTTTTTTTTTTGTAGAGATCTTTGGTGTCTTTTGTTAGTTTTTTTCTTAGGTATTTTAATTTTTTTTTTTTTTTGAGGCTATTGTAAGTGGGAAGTTCTCCTTATATTCCTTCTCCAGTTGCTTGTTGTTGGTGTAAAGAAATACTACTGATTTTCCTAGGTTAATTTTGTATCCCACCACTTTACTGAAACTCTTAATCATTTCGAGGAGTTTTCTGGTAGAGTTTTTAGCATCCCTTTGGTAAACTATCATATCATCTGCAAAGAGGGATAGTTTTACTTCCACTTTTCCAGTTAGTACTCCTTTACTTTCCCTTTCTTGCCTTATTGCCCTAGCAAGTATTTCAAACACTATATTGAAGAGGAGTGGTGATAGGAGACAGCCTTGCCGGGTTCCTGCCTTTAAGGAGAATGCTTCTAATTTTTCTCCATTTAGGATTATGTTGGCAGTGGGTTTGTTTTATATGGTTTTGATTATGTTGAGTCAATCCAATTCCCTCTAGAACTTTGAACATGAAGGGATGCTGTATCTTGTCAAAGGCTTTTTCTGCATCAATTTAGATGATTGTGCAGGTTTTGTATTACAGACCATTTATGTATTTTATGATATTTATTGATTCACATACGCTGAACCATCCCTGCATCTCTGGTATGAATCCAAATTGGTCATGATGGATGATCTTTTTGATGTGGGTCTGTATGTGATTTTGTTGAGAATTTTTGCATCTATGTTCATTAATGAGATGGGTCTATAGTTTTCTTTTTTGGTTGTATCTTTGCCTGGTTTTGGTATTAGAGTGATGCTGGCTTCATAGAAGGAATTTGGGAGAATTCCCTCTGTTTGTATCCTTCCAAACAGTTTGAGTAGTAATTATTTAAAGTCCTCTTTAAATGTTTTATAGAATTCTGCTGTGAAACCATCTGGGCCTGGGCTTTTTTTAGTTGGGAGGTTTTTTTATTACAATTTCAATTTCCTCAAATATTATGGGTCTGTTTAAGCTGTCAATCTCTTCTCGGTTAAGCTTTGTTATTTCCAGGATTTCAGATATTCATCCATTTCTCTTAGGTTTTCAAATTTAGTAGAATATAGGTTTTTGAAGTATTCTCATATGATTGTCTGGATCTTTTCTTTGTCTGTTGTGATATATTTCCCTTTTCATCATGAATACTATTGATTTGGAGTTGCTCTTTTTGTTCTTTTGATTAACTAGGCTAGAGGTCTATCTATCTTGTTTATCCTTTCAAAGAACCAGCTTTTGGATTCATTAATTCCTTACATTGTTTACTTTGTTTCTATTTCATTGATTTCTGCTCTGATTTTTGTTATTTCTTCCTGTCTCTTGAGTTTAGAGTACATTTGTTGTTGTCTCTCAAGTGTTCTTAGTTGCAGTGTTAGATTGTTTATTTGTTCTCTTTCTTTTTTTTTGTTTGTTTGGTTTTTTGTTTATTTGTTTGTTTGTTTTGTTTTTGGTCTTTTTGAGACAGGGTCTCCCTGTAGCTCCAGCTGTCCTGGAACTCACTATGTAGACCAGACTGGCCTTGAAATCACAGAGATCTGTCTGCCTCTGACTCCCAAGTGCTAGGATTAAAGGGGTGTGCCACCACACCTGGCCCTTTTGTTTTTTTTAATGTAGGTACTTAAGGCTATAAATTTTCCATCATAGGACTGCTTTTAAAGTATCCCATAGGTATTGTCTGTATTATCTTTTTCATTTAGTTCCAGGAATGCTTTTATTTCTTCCTTGACCCAGTCATTATTCAGGAGTGTCTTGTTTAGTCTCCATGTGTTCTTGTAGGAAGTAGGGCTTATCCTGGTGTTGATATTGTGCTTTATTGCACATTGGTCTGATAGAACACATAAAATTATTTCAATCCTTTTGTATTTGTAGAGGTTTATTCTGTGTCCCAGTAGGTGGTTAATTTTGGAGAAGGTTCTGGGTGCTTTATATTCTCTGGTATTTGAGTGGAATATTTGGTAGATGTCTGTGAGGTCCATTTGGAGTAATGTGCTGATCATTCAGATTTCTCTTTGTTTATTCTTTGTCTGGTTGACCTTTCCAAAGGCTTAGTTGGGTATCGAAGTCCCCCACTATTAGTGTGCTGGGATTAATCTGTGCCTTAAGGCCTTGCAGGATTGTGTTTATAAGGTTCAGTGCACTGGAGTTTGGTGCATAAATATTTATCATTGTAAAATCTTCATGTTTAATTGTTTCTATGATAAGAATGTAATGACCCTTTTTGTCTCTTCGGATTAATCTTACTCTGAGATCTATTTTGTCTGATATTAAAATAGCGACTCCTGCTTGCTTTTTGGTACCATTTGCTTGGAATATTTTTTCCCATCCTTTTACTTTAAGTTGGTGCCTATCCTTGAGGGTGAGATGGGTTTCTTGTAGACAGCATAGAGATGGGCTCTGTTTTCTATTCCATTCTCCCAGTCTATGCCTTTTGATTGGGGAGTTTAGACCATTAATATTTAAGGTTATTATTGTGAGATGTGTGTTGCTTCCTTTCACCTTATTTTTTGTTTGCATTCTTGGTCTAGGTTTGTATTTCCGCTATTATGCTTTTATTAATTTCTTTTTTATTAATTTTTTAAATTTTTATGTGTATGAGTATAATGTCTGCATGTAGGTTGGTGCACCTGTGTCGTGCAATGCCACAGAGGTCAGAAGAGGGCATCAGATTCCCCTGGACCTGGAGTTAAAGACGGTTCTTAGCTGCCATGTGGGTGCTGGGAATCAAACCTGGGTCCTCTGCAAGAGCAGTCAGTGCTCTTATCCGCTGAGCCATCCCTCCAGCCCCAATTGAGGGTTTTTAAAAATTTTTTTATGTGTATGAATGTACTGTACATGTAGGTTGGTGCACCCATGTCATGCAATGCTGCAGAGGTCAGAAAAGGGTATCGGATTCCCCTGGAACTGTAGTTAAAGATGGTTCTTAGCTGCCAAGTGAGTGCTGGGAATTGAACCAGGGTCCTCTGTAATTGGTGCTCTTAACCACTGAGCCATCTCTCCAGCCTTAATTTCTCTCTTTAGTTGCTTGGGGGTAGTTTCTCCTTTCTGCTGTTCTTTGAATTGCTTCAACTATTTTTCTGAAGAGTTGGTTTTCTTGACGTGTATTCTTTCATCTTGTTTATGTCATGAAAGATTTTTCTTTCTCTTTCAACTATAATGAGCATTTTTGCTGGGTGTAGTAATCTGGGTTGGCATCTAACGTTGTTTAGCACTGGGAATACTTTGATCCCCATTCTTCTGGCTTTCATAGTTTGCACTGAGAAGTCAGCTTAATTCTGATGGGTTTCCCCTTATATGCAACTTGTCATTTTTCTCTTGTGGCTTTCAGTATTTTGTCTTTGTTTTGAGCATCTAGCATTTTAACTACGAAATGGTGTGGGGAAATTCTTTTCTGGTCTTGTCTATTTGGTGTTTTATGCGCTTCTTGTATTTGTATGGGTTTGTCTTTTTTCAGTTTGGGGAAATTTTCTTCTACTATTCTGTTGAAGATCTGATCAATACCATTGTCTTGGGATTCTTCTCCTTCCTCTATCCCTATGATGCAAAGATTTGGTCTTTTCATAGTGTCCCACATTTCCTGGTTGTTCCACTCTGTTTTTTTTTTAATTTTTCATAATTTTCACTTGAGCATTCTGGTTGTTCCATGTTACCCTCCAGGTCTTATATTCTATTTTCTGTTTCATCCATTCTGCTTCTGAGGCTTTCTCCCATCCTTTTCTATTGATTGGATGAGTGTTCAATTTCCTTTCTCATTTCATCCTGTTATTTCTTTAGTATTTCCACTTCCTTTTGGAGTTTATCATTCTCTTCTTATAGCTCCTTGCTTTGCTGTTTGGTTTCTTTTTTCCTTTCAGTGTGAGATCTTTTCAGTGTTTACACTTCCTTCCAGAGTGTGTCATTCTCTCCCTCTAGTTCTTTCCGGAGTTTGTCATTCTCTTCCTCTAGTTCCTTCCTGAGTTTTTCACTTTCTCCCCTTAATTATCTGATTTGTTCTTTATATTCTTTGATTTCTTTGACTATGTCTACAATTATTCTTCTAAGATCGATGTCTTCGTTTCTTTCCAGGGAGATCTCATTGTAGGTATTTCTATAGAACCGGTAGAGTTCGTTGTGGATTTATTATGAGCTTTTCCCATGTTGTTTTTTGTTGTTGTTGTTGTGGTTTTTTGGCATGTGCATTTGTTTTGTTGCTTGAATTCTGGTGCTAATCTCAAATGTTAATATGGAGGACTGGTTGGTCCAAGTATCAGTCAGAGTGGCAGGTTTACTCTCTCTTCTGTTAACTTCTTGGTGGGGGGAGGGAGGGCATTGATTTGGTCAGTGTGCTGACAACCTGGGTGCTGCCTAGGTGATGCTGATCTACTTCTTTGCCCAGTGGCCAGGCTCGCCTGCATGGAGGCTGAGGTAGAACTGGGGCCCATGCCTGCACTTCACTGCCCTTCTCCAGAAGCCAAGGTGGGGGCCGGGGTCAAGGCTTCTGGGCACTGATCTGAGTCAGAGTTCACCTGCACCCTGGTGGGAACTGGGTCCCAAGGCTTGCCTGCGCCCCGGCGGGAGCGGGAATTGCCGGAGGTGCAGCTCACTTGTAGCTTGGGGCTGATGTGGAGCCAAGGCCCATGCCTGTACACCACTGCACACTGCACACTCTTCCCTTTCTATTCTGAAGTTTCTCTAGGAACTGGATAGGTAACAACCATGTCGGTTGTCTGCTGAGATCCTGCCTGCTTACTCACTCTGCTTCCCACTGGTAAGTTCCTCTAAGTTGGCTGTGCAGCTTAGTGTCCTGGGACTGGAGTTGTGGTAGTTTGCAGTCTTCTACTGCCCTGTGCCCAGATCACTAACACTGCTCCCACTGGATCATCAGCAACATAGCACCACCAACTCGAGCAGTGGGACGGTAGGTGGGAGGGGTGAGGGGGTTGGGGGTGGGCCCTGTTGTCCTGCTCTCTATCTACAGCTCTGCCCGTACCAGTACCACTTCGCATGCTGGTCAGACCCCAGGTGGGGCTTTCCAGCTGCACCCACACTGCTTGGGTGGTGGTAGGGCACCAGGCAGGTTCGCTGTGCTCCGGCTGTCTGTCTTTCTCACTGTCTTTCTTTCTAATGCTAATTCTATGTTTTAGGATTTTATTTCGTCAGCTTCTAAGGATGATGATATTTTAGTTTTTCAGTGTTTTGGGCTTCTTGTGGACTCAGTAAGCCTTGTTGTCCAGCAGGTAATTGATCTTACATTTGTCAGAGCTCCCCACTAGTTCAGAAACAAGCTTCAGAGTCAGTGTTAACAACTCAGGATGTCAAGTTTGGGAAACGGAAGTTGATTGATCAATCAGATGATTAAGTGTGGTTAGGGGCTTATGTCCATTTACCCATTTGACACCGGGCATCCTGGGGAAACAGACCATCTTGCAGCAACAGGGACTGCTTCACCTATGGATCTGAGATCTTCCTGCAGGACAACTTCAGAATCCAGTGGAGCTTCTTCTTCCTACTCATCTGAAAACACACACACACACACACACACACACACACACACACAGGTTTCCCAGGGAAATCTGTAGTCTTCTTACACCAGAGACTTTGGTCACTAGATAATGGGCCAAATGATTGCTGGCATTGAGAAAAGGACCAAAAAACAGGACATCTGCTTCCACCTCTCCACTTCAGGATAGAAAATTGAAGCATAAACTCCTTGTGTGTGTGTGTGTGTGTGTGTGTGTGTGTGTGTGTGTGTGTGTTAGGGTTTCTCACTAGTTAGAAACAAATGAATCTCCCACACATTGAATGCTAACATATATAACGTTAGCCTCCAAAAAGTCTTGTGAAGTTGGTGCTATTGCTATTCTCGTTTTTAAAATAACAGGACTGATGATGACAGCATTTCAACAATTGAAAAGAACAGTTAGGATTTGACCCTGGGAGTGTTCTATTTCAAAGCTCAAATTCTTAGCTGCAGTACTGTGTTTTTTCTTCTTGCCATGCCTCACAGCATTTAGTGTATCATCTCACTCCTGGTGGTGAGCCCAGAGAATGAAATGGCCTTGTGAAGTGAGAAATGATCCCCATTTCTTACATAAGATGAGCTCTTCCTTGACAGAAAGGACAGCAAAGAAGTGGGGGGAGAGCAGAGAGAGGAAGCTGACAAACCCAAAAATGGCTGCGGTTGGCCAGCACTTGAGGCATTCCCTAATTCTGTAGTCTGGCATGATATGTAGAACTGTTATGTTCAGACAAAATGGCAATAAACCTCAGTTCAAGCTTCAACCTCTATCACTCTAGACTTGGCATGAGTCAGGATATGCCCAGCATATCCCCGAGGTTACCCAGACCAAACAGAGGTCAGGATCCCCTGGAGAAATGAGTCAATTTAAGGAATAGCTGGCAAAAATCATGCAGAAAATCACCGCTAAGCTAGAGACGCGTGACAGATGACCACCCAAAACCTTTACAAGCTGTTTACCCAGCTCAGCCCCTGGGGACTAGTGACTGAATCATGGAGAAAGAAAACATCTGGACTGGAGTGCTGTTACCCATTGTGTCTTTAATGTTTAGGGAGTAAGAATTCTTATCACTGAGGTGCCAGTGTAACTGACAGAGTGTAGGGGTGTGGTAAAGCTCTAGGACAGTTTCTGGGAAACCTCAGTGGCAGTGCAGCAAGGAGACTGCTGGGAAACAGACGCCTTGGCAGCCGATGCCAAAGAAGCTTATTGGCTAGCTATTTAAGATATTTCTCTCAGAATGCTTGAAAAAAAGACATGGAAGAATACTTAGGATAAGGGTACAAGATTTTACTGTCTTCTTGAATTTAAGTGAGAAAGAAAGTTCTGTTTGATTTTTACTGAATTTAATTTGTTTTCATTAAAATTTATTTCCTTCAGCCACCCATAATAAGTGTTAGGTCTGGGTTTCCCAGAATCCCAAGGGATGCACAGATGTCCACTTCCTCCAGAGGCCATCAATCTTATGACCTTTTCCCCTTTACCCAAGGCCCTGCCCAATAGGTTTAAAAGGGTTTGTCCCCATTTGCCATGTTGCCAGCTGTCGTGCCCTGACAATTCCCGGAGTAAATATGTTCCCAGAGTGACTTTAAGCCTCATGTGCCTGTCTTTTATCTGGGGTTTGTGCCGACATAGGTCTAACAATAAGTACATCTAGAAGAAGACAGAATGTTTTAAATCTATATATTTAATCTGTGTTTTCCCTTTAAGTTAAGCATTGTCATCATTCTTTCATAGGAATCTGCTGGCTTTTTAGCACTCTTATGCATTTACCTTCCCAGTTTGGGTACAGCCCACTGACAATTTTGAGCAGGGGTCTACCTGGGACTTAACAATGTCCTCAGCCTGTGGTGGAATGGGTAGTCATTGCTCTATCGGAAGATTCTTCAGAGAATCCAGGTCTGCAGACATACAGATCTGGTTGCTTTATGACTTGATGAAGCTCTTTGAATACTTCCATAGGGAAATTCCTCCCAACCCAAATTCAGATGCTCTGACTCTTTGATTGTGCTATGCTATACCCTGGGGCACATTCCTCTGCCTGGATCTGGGGGCGGGTGGGGTGGTTTCAGATGAACTCACAACTTTGCATTCTTCCACCAGCAATGTGTGAGGATCCACATCTGACTTTCTCTAACTTCTATTATCTGAAGGGTGTGAAAAGAATCTCATTGTAGTTTTAATCTGTATCTCCAAGTTGTTTAGATGTGGAGGATCTTACCATGATCCTGGAGGTAATTTGGGTTGCCCATCTCTGAATTGCATATTCATAGCCTTTGCCAGTCGTTCTTTTTCTTGTAATATGTGGGAATGCTTAGTTTTCTAGATATTATTCTTTTGTCGGTTTTAAATGCTGTCATTACCTTCTCCCAGTCTGTCCCCCAGATGTTATATACACTGCTCTCTACTGAATAGAAATTCGTAATTTTGGTTTCTTTGGTATTTTCTTTGTATTGATTCCATTTTTATTGTTGCTGTTTATTTGTCCATTTGTTTGTTTCCAGACAGGATCTCCCTGTAGTCCCAGCTGGCCTGAAACTCCTTATGTAGAACAGGCTGGCCTTGCTCTCGCAGACATCTGCCTGTCTCTGCCTACTGAGTGCTGGGATTAAAACCCTATAGAGTCAGGTTTGTGTTGCCAAATGTCTTTCAGTGTGGGTTCATTCATTGAGGGCTCTTCAGACTACTAAGAATCTCATCCTTAAACAAGACTGAATCTCCCCTTCCCAGCAGCCTTTCATTTTCAGTGGTTCCTTAGGTGGGATAATATTGTTCTATCATTTTTCTTCAGGGAGAATATTTTACACGGTCAATAAATTTTATACTGGCCTCAGAAAACCGTTTGTGTACTTAGACTTTTTAATGTTTACACTGCCTAGGCAACTTGCATAAGAAAAGGATAATTGTGGTGACTATGATGTGTATATGGAAATGTCAAAATGAAACACATGATCTTTCACAACTAGTATATAAACTGCTTGTCGAAGAAGTCTCATCTATTTTTGATTATTTCAAGTCACTTATAAACCTTTCAGGATGAGTTTGGGGAACACTGGGGGTAGAAGCAGTAAGGACTTTTCTGATAACTGTTTCAGTTTATTTTATAACTTTTTTATTTTTTATTTTTTTGGTCTTTTCGAGACCCCCACCTGTCCTTGAATTCACACTATAGACCAGGCTGGTCTTGAACTCACAAAGATCCACCTGCCTCTGCCTCCCAAGTGCTAAGATTAAAGATGTGTGCCACCACGCCTGGCTTTTTATAACTTTTAAACCCTAACATTTTTCTATTCTGCCGAATATAGTTTCTTTCAAATGCTGATTTATTATCTTACAGAGGCTATTAATTGCTGTCTTTATAGTCTCTATTGTGCTTATAATTATTATCCATTGTTTACCTTCTTTTCCTTCTGTTTTCTGCCAGTCTACAGGTTCTTTTGATCAATGCTGTCAGTATTACTTGGTATCTATGTACCTTATTTATCTCTCTAACTCACACCTGTTTGTTTATTCTTCTATACATCATGCTACTATTTTTTATTGCATTAATTTTATCTTTCTTTTTTTATTTCTCTGGGATACTACTGTACTGTTGCTGGTTTTTAACTTTTATTTATTTTTATTTTCTGTGTATGAATGTTTTGCCTATATATATGTAAGTGCACCATGTCATACAATGCCCATGAAGGCCAGAAGAGGGGTTGGATCCCCTGGAACTGGCGTTATGAATGGCTGCTAACTGCCATGTGGATGCTGGGAACTGAACCAGTGTTCCCTGTAGGAGCAGCCTCTGCTCTTAACCACTGGGCCATCTCTCCAGCTCCTGATTCTGTTTTTATATATTCTTCCATAGAAAGATCCTTTCAGTTTTGTTCTTATAGATGGATTTCAAGCCACAAATATCTGTCTAAAGGCTTTTGTTCAAATATTTTATGCCTTTGTTATTTTTTATCTGTTTGAATTAATAATTTCATTATTCTCCAGCTTCACCTATTGACTTATTTTACCCTAGTTCTGCTAGTTACTGTTTCATTTTTTGTTTGTTTGTTTGTTTGTTTGTTTTGTTTTGTTTTGTCCTTTCAAGACAGGATCTCCCTGTAGCCCCAGCTGTCCTGGAACTCACTATGTAAACCAGGCTGGCCTTGAACTCATAGAGATCTACCTGCCTCTGCCTCTTGTGTGGTGCTGGAACTAAAGGTGTGTGCCATCATGCCTGGCTGTTTCATGTATTTTGAACATATACTGATATATTGGAAAAATACATTTGTGATTGACATTCTCAATTGTTGTTTACATATTAATTATAAAGACAGAAAATGCTATTAATAGAATACCTCTTCTTTTTCCTAATGATGATTTCCCTCCAATATTTTCAACTTCAAAATTGTTTTTCTGGCTGTCTGGTCATTTTATTAGACTTTTATTGGTGAGTCTCACTTATTTGTATTAACTATAATGACTAGTTCACTAGAATTTTTTTAATGTGGTGTTTGGCTGAAACCCAGGGTCTCACACATGCTTGCCAACCACACTAAAAAGCCCCAATGTTTTTCAGATCTTATTTCTAGCAACAAGTTTTGTATTTCCTATTTATAAAACTTCTGTTTATTTTTTATTCTCCCAGTATGCCTTTCAGTGGAGATTTTTCTTAAAAAACATCTTCTGCTTGCTTTGAAATTATTGATTTTATTATTAGTATCCTATGGGTATTCTTACCTTATTAATACTCATGTCTACATTTAAATCATTAGTATTTTGTAAGTTAACATGTACCTTTTTCTCTTTCTCCCAGCATCCCCAAACCTTGCCACAAAGAGTGTAAACGTATATCATTTTTCCCAATGATGGTAACTCGGTAAGCTATTTACTTAGTCCTCTCCACTATTCCTCCTCCCCGTTTCCCTCAGTGCTACAGCTCCTGGCACCACCCAAAGACTCATTTCTAACCCCCACCCCCTCTGTAGCACAACCATGTGATAAAGTTCTGGTTAAATATATGTAAGAAGTGATTTGTAAAATATCTGAAATATTTTCTAAAGAGAAGAGATAAAAATTTTCTTTTCTTCTTTCTTCATCCATCTGCCTGAAATATATGCACTTGTGAGAATTATGGACCATAGATGAAAGTAACACCATTCTGAGAGAAGACGGCCAAAATGTAAACAGTCAGGATTCTTGGCAACTGGTGAAGTCAAACTCACACTCTACCTGGACCTCCTACCATTTCATTTCAATGTGAGAGAGAAATTAGTCATCCCATGTGTATTTGATTCCCATGCTTTTGTAATAGATTAACATCAATGGAGTAAAACAACCTAAATTTCCTTTTGCACAGTGTTAGAGGACAAAGGTCTTAATTTCAAGGTGTAAGCAGGATTTTATTTGTGCCAGAAATCCTAGGAATGAATTTCTTTGTCTTCTGTGACTCATAGACTTCACCTGTGTCCCTTGGATGGTGATCCATTTCCTTGCACCACATCAACCTCCCCTTCAGTCATTATGACTTTTTCTAGAATTCTGACTCTTCATCCCTCTTAAAGACCCTGGTGATTACATTAGGTCAGTCATATAGTCCAGAGTAATTTTCTTAGCTTAACATCTCTAATTTAATCAAATCAGCAAGGTTCCTTTTGGCATATAAGGTCACATATTTCTAGGTTCCAGAGATAAGTTTGTAGATGTATTTGGAGAGAGTGGCATTATTCTACTTATCATACCTTGTTTAATGCACTACTCTTTTCAACTTTATGCCTATACCTAAGTCCTACCAATAGTCCCCTATTTCCCACACTCCTATACTCAAGTCCTACTGATATTACCTGTTTCCCACACTCCATTCATCTTTTTATTTTGCATTTTAGCATTGTTATTGCTACTGTTCTTGCTAAGACACTTCTTTGACAAGTGTTTTCAAAGAAAGGCCTTACTTGGCAAACATATTTTAATATGCTATATCCATGCTCTCCCTTCTCAGTTTGCAAAGAAGAGTTGCCTTGAATTTCATTTCTTGTTCTTGAACACCCCTTGTTAGGTTTATTCGAACCCGAGTCCGAAAATCCCCGCACCGACAAAGGAACAGCAAAGAATGCAATATGCAAACGGGCATTTATTGTGAGGCTGGCTAGCCAGGGTCAAGCCAGGGACAAGCTAGCAAGACCCTGAACCAAGGAGTCAGGTTACATTTATAGGTCCTTCAGGCCTTTGTCCTGAAGCCCGCGTTTTTTTGGCCAATCATTTTGTATTAACACATACAGTTGTAACCTATCAATTTAGACATGCTTTACCTATTATCCAATGGGCTTAACAATTAACATGGCATAGTTCCCCACTCGAGCAGCAAAACCCTCCAACTGTCACGTAGGCAACAGCTTTGAACATTTGCTGGTGGGCAGTGAAACCTGCCAACTATCACGTAGACAACAGCATTGAACATTTGCTTATGGGCAGGGTTAAGCGAGCCATGAATTAGCTACTTTGGGCGATAACAGGAAACTTTCCTCCTGACCGCCTGGTTTCTCTCTGCACGTCCATTGGGGTCTGTCCTTACACCCTTCACATCCATCTAACATAATGGAACACAGTATGTATTCATCAATAATTTGCCCAGTGGATCCTTCCATTGGCATTTATGTGGTACCCATAATAAAAGTAGAAAATCCAATCAGTTAAGGGGTGCAGAAAGGTAGGTACTAAGGAAATGTTCACCTATAACACTGCATTCATGTCTTGGCTCCAGAGGTTTCCACATAACTGTAGGCTTGCTCTAAACATGTAAACGGATGTGACATAAGCCACACCAATCTCATATGCACATGACATACATCCTGAAAGACAGACGGGAATTATCTTGCCCATTTTTCAACTTTGCACAATTCTTACTGTCCCTTTTGACTATCTATTGATCATTTTCTCTGGGTATTGGTGGTAGAGATAGACACTGAAGCCAAACACTTTAATATTGTGCAAAATGTTTGACTACTTAGTTTATGACTTGACAGGGAGCTTTGTTGTACACTCTGCTAACTGGTTTATCTGAACTGAGATTGAGCATGAACAGAATTAACACTGGATTTGCTGCTTGGGACCACAAAGAAGAGGGGAGAAAAGTCTGTCCTGTAAACATAGTGTCAAGGTGCCACCATGGATGTGGCAGGGAAGCATCATGGGCATTGTGGACTCTCGGATAGACATGAATTTGATTCCTGCCTGGGTTCCTTACTTCCTTTGATTGTCTCTGAGCCTCTGTGTTATGGTTTGGATGTGAAACGTCATCCCCACAGACTCGCGTTTGAAATGTGCTCTCCAGCTGGTGGCACTGTTTGGGGAGACTATGGGGCCATGTTCTGACCTGACCTCTCTGCTTCCTGGTCCATTGAGATACAACAAGGAAGCGGTAGCATCCAGGAACTACACAGCCATGTCTTCTGTGCATGTCAAAAATAGGGATGTTGGTGTTTCCATTCTGGATTTCTCTATTATTGGCTAACGACCTTAGACAAATAAGTCAATTTCTTTATGCCTTCATTTCTTCATCTGAAAAATAGGATAACGCAGTGGTTTTAATGAGAATGTCCCCCATATGCTCCAAATATTTCACCATTTTGCCTCCAGTTGGTGGCATTGTCTGGGGGAGATTTGAGGAGGTGTGGCCTTGCTGGGGGAAGCAGGTCACTGGGAGTGGGCTTTGAAAGTCCTTGAGACCTGCCAGATCTCCAGTATTTCTCTGTTTCCTGTGTCTGATGGAAGATGTGCTCAACTTTCTGCGCCAGCCACCTCTTTCCGCCATGTCTCTCTGACATTGGACCCTTATCCCTGGAACCACAAGCTCAAAGAAACTCTTCTTTCTATAATTTGGTTTGGTCTATCTTTTATCACCCAACAGAGAAGTAACTAATACAGATGATGATGGTAACAATGAAAGGTATTTCATAGGACTAATAAAGGACAAGTGATTTGTTAAGAATAAAATACATAAGCAGTGGCCAACAATTAGGAAACTGTATATGTACTGGCTATTATTCAAAACAAATACACTTGTAAAGTCTTGGACCACGATGATTAAATTAAACCTTCTTTTTCATTTAATTGTGAGGAGTCCATAAGTGGCAGCAGAATAAAATATATCCCTCCACAATGGACAGAGTAACCAATAATAGGAGATAAGCCATTGCTCCCATGAAAAGATACCAGTGATGGGGGACCTCCCATTGCCTCCATGGGAAAAAAACAAATAGTAGGAGCCTTGCCAGTGACCCCAGGGAAGGATCATCACGTGCTATTGCCCCTAGGATAAGAAACTAATGATGGGAGACCTCTCTTTGCTCCAAGGAAAAGATACCAATGATGGAAGACTTGCCATTGGGGAAAGATGTCAATGATGTGAGACCTGACATTGCCCCAGGGAATGATATGATGGCCTCCATTGAATTATGCAATGATGGGAGATCTGCCATTATTCCAAGAGAAGGATAGGAATGCTGGGAGACCTGGCTTTGCCCCCAGGGAAGAGTCACCAATAATGGGAGACTTGCCCTCTAGGGAAGGATAATTGTTATCATATTAACAATTCCAGAATTGATTGTGCTTCTCTCCTTGTTAACAGAGACTGAGAGAACAGACAAAAGTAAAGTAAAAATTCCCCTCCCTCTTTTCTTTACATTGATTGTCTACATCTTATTTGTAGTAAACTGAATTGTATGTAATGATAGGAAGAATCAGAAAATGAATTTGGCTTTACCTCAAAGCAAAATCATGTAATCCTGATTAACTGGGAAGGAGGGTCTAATAATCTGATTCTTGATTTAAAAACACTTGAGATTAGAGTGTGAATTTAACCTTGGATATGGTGTTACCATATAAAACACAACATGCCAAGTTGTTTTGGTTTTTTGACTGTGGTAAAATGCCCTGTCAAGCCAAGCGTGGTGGCACATGCCTTTAATCCTAGCACTTGGGAGGCAGAGGCAGGCGGATCTTTGTGAGTTCAAGGCCAGCCTGGTCCACAGAGTGAGTTCCAGGATAGCTGGGGCTACAGGGAGACCCTGTCTCAAAAAGACCAAAAAATAAAATAAAATAAAATAAAATAAAATAAAATAAAATAAAATAAAATAAAATAAAATAAAATAAAATAAAATAAAATAAAATAAAATAAAATAAAAAACTCTGTCAAAAGCAACTTAAAGGGGAGTTTTCTTCAGCTCATAAATCCAGGTTATATAGTCCATCACAACAGAGATGTCACAGTGGTAGGACCTTGGGGGAGCTGATCACATCACATCCATAATCAGGAGCAGAAATAAAGGATACACCCTTGCTTGTTCTCAGCTTATGTTCTTACCCTACACAGTTCAGAATCCCCTACCTAGGACATAGTGCCACTCATCATAGGCCTTGGTTAATATAATCAAGATTATCTCCCAAACACAGGCCAACCTAATCTATACAACTCCTCATTGAGACTCCCTTTAAGTGGTTCTAAGTTTTCTCAAGTCAACAATTATAGATAACTAGTACAGTTCTACCCTTGCCAACTTGACACAGGAGCACATAACTTTTAACTTTTAAGCCATAATCTTCACCTGTTGTCTCCAAAATATCTCTCTCTCTCTCTCTCTCTCTCTCTCTCTCTCTCTCTCTCTCTCTCTCTCTTTTGGTATTTTCCAGACAGGGTCTCCCTGTAGCCCCAGCTGTCCTGGAACTCACTCTGTAGACCAGGCTGGCTTTGAACTCACAAAGATCCACCTGCCTCTACGTCCCAAGCGCTAGGATTAAAGGCGTGTGCCACCACGCCCGGCCAAAGTCTCATGCTTATCCCATGTAAAATACACTGCAACCTGAAAGTCCTCACAGTCTTTAAAAATTCTAACACTTTAGAAGGTCAAAGCCTCTTTTTCAAGAGCTCCTATAAAATAAAATAAAATAAAAACATACTTTCAACTTATAATGGCACAGAGTAAACATTTTTTTTATTTCCAAAAAGAATAATCAAGGCATAAAATTATTATACCAAACAAAAACCAAAATCCAGCAGTAAAAACACCAAAGTCTACAGCTCCATATCTGGCACCTGGGACTCAAGATGAACTAAGCTGGGCACCAGAAGATTTGGCTAGACCTACCCTTCCAGCTCTCTGTTATTGTAGGAAAGTAGAAAGTAATATATTCACAATTCCAGAATGAAGAGAATTAAGCTCAATTTTCATTGTGCCTCTTTTCAAACTATTCACTTCACCTAAAATAAATTCTCAAATCCAGCTTGCTAATTCACTTCATGGATGTTTTTGTTTTTGTTTTTCATGGAGAACACTTAATTCCACTTTTAATAAGAAATAGACAATGACCAGGGATAAGGAGAAAGGTAAAGGTGTTCCTTCTCCTCGGTTCCAAGACACTAGTGCTTTCGTTAAATTGCTCAGCGTAATCTGGTCTACAGGCAAGCTGCTTATGCATTTGTCTTCCTTACTGCTGGACTGAGAGTGTGTTGAGGTAGGAGCAATGTTGCACCTAGTTCATACAGGCATAATAAACAAGTACCACTCAGTAGTGCTTCCCTGCTTCCATGCCCCCTTTACTGGACTTGCCATACCTCAGGCCTGTTCCATACCCCAGTACATGAGAGCAGTGATGATGTGTAAGAAATATCAATGCACACAATTTATGGGTAAAATGGGAAACATTGAGACTTGCAGGGGGAATAGACTGTAATCACAAATGCCTGGAAATTGCTAGAGGAGATTGGAAGCTAGATATTCCTTCTCCAGCTATTAGCTATAATGATGAAGATCTCAGATGTGACAAAACATAATCATAATCTTCTGCCTCCCTCCCATCCTGGAGAGTTAAGTCATACATCTAACGGCTTGACTAACCTACATTCTCTCATTTTCCCACCTTTGTACGGCCAGCAAGGTGAGCAATACTTAACCAGTCAACTCCAAATGCCAGGGCCCTGTGGCAAACACCAGAAGCCCAGTCCAGTCCCGGTGACTTCTGAACACTGGTCTTCAGTTTGCCCAGTCATCAGGACCTGCAGTTAAGTTCTATGGACAAAGTCCCCTAGCTGTAGCTTCCTAGAATTCATTAAATGTGAGGGCTCTGAGATGCCCCAGGATCTGGGACATGATAGATTTCCAATGATAAATGCTTAATAAAACAATGGATAAACAAAAATCAAATGGTCTTTATTTCAGTTCCCAGGTGTCGGAAAAAAAAAAAAAAAAAGGTGTTCCTCTGAGATGGAGAGCAGACACAAGCTCGCTGTTCACAGGGCTAGCGCTTTCAAGCCTTGCAGCACGCTTCCATCTGGGCCTCATCTTCATTTTCCCAATTTGGAACAACTTTTCCCATCCATTGGAATCACTTACTTTTTCATGTTTACAAAACATGATTTGGGGCTTTTACATAATTCCAAACCACAGACTTATTCAGACTGAGTACAAATACCATCCGCCCAAAGAATGGATTATTGCAGTGGCTATGCAAAGGTATGAAACTGTAAGCTGAAAACCTATTGAAGAACTTCAACTTACCAATACTTTTAATCATTAAAGATTACCTTTGATAACCTGTCTTGCATGAAACATCCGTGTGTTTATATTCCTACACAGATTTTATAGTGTTTCAGTGCATTAGAGTCTAGTTGTTCAAGTGAACGCAGAAAAATTGAGAGCTGTAGCACATTTCTGACTTCCTATTTACATGCCTTATTTAATCCAGATGTAAATTTTTAGAACAGCTCAATGCCCTAAACAAAAATAATGTATTGACACCTTGGAGACACTTTGGTTTCTTGTATTAGCATCAGAAGAGGCAAAGCAGAGCAGACTGAGTGGAAATCCAGTTGTCAACAACAATAGCAACAACAACAAAGGCCACGGGCTGGTGAGATGACTCGGTGGTTAAGAGCACTGGCTGCTCCTGCACAGAACCTGGGTTCCATTCCAAGCACTCACATAGTGGCTAATAACCATCAGTAACTCCAGCTCCAGGGAAAATCTGACGCCCTCTTCTGAACTCCTTGGGCACTGCATGCCTCTGTGGCACTCACATACACAGGCAATACACTCATACACATAAAATAAAATATGTTTAGGGGCTGGAGAGATGGCCTAGCGGTTAAGAGCGCCGACTGCTCTTGCAGAGGACCAAGGTTCGATCCCCAGCACCCACATGGTGGCTGAGAACCGTCTTTAACTCCAGTTCCAGGGGAATCCGATGCCCTCCTCTGACCTCCACGGCACTGCATGACAGGGGTGCACAGACCTGCATGCAGACAGTACATTCATACACATAAAAAATAAATAAAATAAAATAAATTAAAAAATAAAATAAATAAATAAAATATGTTTAAAATGCCCAAGTTGCAAACAAATAAATTAGAAACCATGGGGTTCATTATTAAAATCTTTTATTTAAAGTTCATCAAGGCAAAAAGAGAACATGTGGATTTGGGATTTGTCTCTACTGATTTCTCACTTTTGCTGTGTAACCAAATAGCTACAAACCCATTGCACATGTCAGGTCTTTATTTTCTAAACGTCTTGAATATTTTGGATATCTAATACATTTGTACCAGCCCATATTACTCCAAAAGAATCAAAAGTCCAGGGTTATAAAGTCAATTTCCCAAAGTCATTCATGGGATACAAGGAGCATAAATCATGTTTAAATTCTCACGCTCTGAGACTAGAGTCAGTGTTGTTAGTAAGCATACCAGGCTGCCCCAGAGAGACCATCTTTGGCTCCTCAGTGACCTCCTCACTGGCCCCCCTGCCTCTTGACCTGAACTGGCACCTTCCCACCCATCTTTCACAGGCATGGTCTGTCTGATAATGCAGCTGTGGACCATATCATTCCCCAGTTCCAAGCTTATCAGCATCACTTAACTTCTGAATCAGGTGACACAGCCTCATTCCGCCTCTCTCACAATCAGCTTTACTGCAACCTCTCTTGTCGATCTAATTTCCTACTCCCCCTCCACAAATTTCAAGTTCTAGCTAAGCTTAAACCCTGCTTGCTGTTTCAAAAACATGATTTTGATTTTTTTTTTGTCTCCATGGTTTAGCCACATGGCCTGAAAAGCCCTCTCTGATACCAGAGCCTGATATTAATCTCACCTCCCTCCAAAGTTCAACAATTACTTGTTCCTTGTTAAAAAAAAAAAAAGTTGACATTTGTATGTCAAAGACTAATCCCAATGTAATGATGTTTGGAGTTGAACATTTAAGGAAGTTAAACGTTGAATGAAGTCAGAAAGGGTGCCTCTCCATCTAACAACAGGACTGGTGTCTCCAGAAGCAGAAGAAAAGAGGAACATCACCTNTCAAAAACATGATTTTGATTTTTTTTTTGTCTCCATGGTTTAGCCACATGGCCTGAAAAGCCCTCTCTGATACCAGAGCCTGATATTAATCTCACCTCCCTCCAAAGTTCAACAATTACTTGTTCCTTGTTAAAAAAAAAAAAAGTTGACATTTGTATGTCAAAGACTAATCCCAATGTAATGATGTTTGGAGTTGAACATTTAAGGAAGTTAAACGTTGAATGAAGTCAGAAAGGGTGCCTCTCCATCTAACAACAGGACTGGTGTCTCCAGAAGCAGAAGAAAAGAGGAACATCACCTGCAGACTCAAAGAAGAGGTAGAAGTTTGTAAGCAAGGCAGGCCTCACAGCAACCAACTCTACCGACATCAGGACATTGCACTTCCAGATTCTAAAACTGTGAGAAAATTGATGTCTCCTATTTCAGTCATCTCATTGGAAAGCATTTTATGACATTCCAAGATAACTAATGTAATATACTTCCCCTTGCTCTTTAAGCATAAGGTTTTTCAATCTTGCATTCAGTGACTCTCTTTCAGTCCTATAAATTTTGATGATCCACTAGTATGAGAATAAATTATTTTTAAGGCTCTGGAAAAGAAATTACTGTTAATGATAACATACTTTTGAGGAAAAGGGGTATACCTCTATGTTTATAAATCACTGAGTCATTATAGATTTTTCTGGGTCATTGTTCAGCATGGAATTATCTTTGTTTATTTTCTGTCACTTTGAGACAGGGTCTCCCTGTAGCCCCAGCTGGCCTGGAACTCACTATGTAGACCAGCTGGCCTTGAATTCACACAGATCCACTTACCTCTCTCTTTATTTCTTGATTGTAGGAACAGAACCTAAGCTGACAAGGCTCTCATGAATATTTGAAAGGCATTATTTCATACTCCATAGAATATTCCAGAAAATCATGTTTGATTATGCTGTGTCTCTTCCCATAGTGTCATCGAGCTATTCTTTTTCTCCTCATTTCAGAAGAACTATCAAAATTCAATATAGCACAGTACTTCCAAACCTGTGAGAAGGTACACCAGTCAACTATTTATGTGTTGGCAGTCTGAGAGTCTTAACACCATAGGTAAATAATCAGAATAAATTCTAAATGTATTTCTGTTAGCAAAGAATGCTGAATTTGGGCTGGAGAGATGGTTCAGCAGTTAAGAGCACTGGCTGCTTTTGCAAAAGACTAGGGCTTGATTCCCAACACCCACATGGTGGCTAACAACCATGGAACTCCAGTTCCAGGGAATCTAACACCCTCTTCTGATCTCAACAGGCATTGCACAACACAGGTGCACTTATATACATGCAGGCATAAGAACCGTCTTTAACTCCAGTTCCAGGGGAATCCGACACCCTCTTCTGACCTTTGCAGCATTGCACGACATGGGTGCACCAACCTACATGCAGACAGTACACTCATACACATTTAAAAAAAAACTCATACACATAAAATAAAGATAAACATTTTTTAAAAAGCAGGAAATTTGAATTTAAATCGACAGAAATAAAGGACCAAAAAGTACTAGTATCAACAGGAATTTAGTTTTGTTTTTATGTTTCCTTACATTCTTGAATATTCTCTATTAATCCTGTGTTATGTTTAAAATTGGGGTGGAGGGCAAGGGAGAAATTCTCCCAGGACGGAATCCCTAGCTCTGGAGTCCTCCCAAGTTGCTCCTCACAGGACCTTAACAGATTTGCCTTCCCCTATAAGCTCCAGTCTTGTTCTCCTAGCACCCCTCTCCCTCTCAAACATTGCTTCATTCACTATGTTAATGTCCTTTCCCTCTAATGAGTGAAATAAATTAAACAAATTAATAGGATATAATAAGTTAATAGGATTAAGTATCCTCCAATCTTACAACAACATACTCGGATTTTAATCAAGCCTTCAGAAACTCCAAACTTTGGACTCGCTATCCCTAGCGACTAGCCACGGGCTATGAACATGTGACTGATGCAGACTACGGGCTTTCCAGTTTCCAGCCAGAAAGCCTTCACGAATTCAGGGGCCTTCTATTCTGGGCTGGAGTAAATACGATTACTCTGGCACTATCAGGTGGAACAACAGAGGCTGACTTTATTCCTACCCTCTTCCTTAACCACCTTCGCTGGCTCCGCCTTTCTCTACCCAGAAAGAGAGACCATTATCTTAGAAAGACAAGGTAAAGTAGTGAGTGGCCCCCGCCTGCCACCGCGGTGGGTAAGTGAGCAGTAATGCCTGAGAACTCCACTCAGGGAGACCCAATATTTGTATTTGTTCCATTTGGTTTTGCTTCGTACATACTGATTCCCAAATGGACTTGCCTTCTGCCTGCTCCGCTTTTCACACTCATGTGCCGCCTGGAGTCCGCAGATTCTATACCCCGCCCCGAATAAAGCTCCCTTGGCGTCTCCCGTAGCGGACAGCAACGCAAACACTTTAGAAAGTATTAATGTCCCGCTATATCCACGAGAGATTTCTATTTAGTTGGTTGGGGTATAGTCTGGAAATCAAGAGTTCCTGAAATATTACCAAATTATTCCAACAGGCAAGCAAGCTTGCAAAGTGCTGATGATATTGGGCCACCTTTCTTGGTGATGAGCTGCCAGCAAGCTAGGTTGCATCCACGGTCAAAGACCACACCCCCCTACACACGCGGTGGTCACTCAGCCTCCTCCCGCACCCTACACACGTGGAGATTCATACTTAGAACTATTAGCATTTAGCTGGTGGCTGTAACCAGTTAAGAATTATTACACTTAGGTATTAATCTGAGAGTCATAGGGTAACATAAGTTGGCCAACATGACCGGGTGTGGAGGCGCACGCCTTTAATCCTAGCACTTGGGAGGCAGAGGCAGGTGGATCTTTGTGAGTTCAAGGTCTTTGTGAGTTCAAGGCCAGCCTGGTCTACAGAGCAAGTTCCAGGACAGCTGGGGCTACAGGGAGATCCTGTCTCAAAAAGACCAACAATAATAATAATAATAATGATAGCTGAAGAGATGGCCTAGTGGTTAAGAACGCCAACTGCTCTTGCAGAGGACCTGGGTTCAATCCCCAGCACCCACATGGCAGCTGGAAACCGTCTGTAACTCCAATTCCAGGAGAACTCCAGTTCCAGGGGAATCCGAGACCCTCCTCTGACCTCTGCGGCATTGCACGACACGGGTGCACAAACCTACATGCAGACAGTACATTCATACACATACAAGAATAAATAAAAAATAATAAATTGGCCAATATTAGAAACAAATATTAAATTTATCTCTGCTAACAAACAACTCCTCATTAAAAATGAACAGAAACATGGGTTAGAGAATAAAGGCACTTCCTTCATAAGCTTAATGGTCTTGTAAAGACCTTGTAAACCCAAATAAATGTGGAAGGAACCAACTTCACAAAGTTTTCCTCACACATGCACTGTGGCATGAACACACACATGCTTATGCATGCACACACANGTGGAAAGAGCTGAAATAAACATGCTTGCATGTATCTCTGGTGGTTGGTAAGTTTGAGGGTACATGCTACCGGGAGTGGTATGCTGGGTCGGGTGGCAAGATTCATTCCAAGTCTTCCAAGGGCTTCCCACACTGCTTTCCATAGTGTGCTGTACGAGTTTACATTCCCACCAGAGTTGATGATGTGTTCCCCTTTCCCACAACCCTCTCAGCACTTGGTACATTTGTTTTCTTGATCCTAGCCTAGTCGTGATGGAGTAAGAGCCATATCTAAGTGGTTTTTGATTGCGTTTCCTTAGATAGGGATGTTGACGTTCTTAGAGGTGTTTCTCCAGACATCTCTAATTATCACTTGTGAAGCTCTGTCAGCTTCTTTGCTCCATTTTGGGGTCTTTTTTTTTTGTTTCTTTTTTCTTTGGTTTTTGAGTAAGTTTTATATAATCGAATCAATGCTTGTCAATGTATCTGCTGGTGAGTTTGCCTCCCACTCTGTGGATTCTCTTCCTTCTTGATTGTTGTCTTCTGTTGTGTACAGAAGCTTTGAGTTTAGATGAGATTCCATTTGTCAATGTCTGACCGTATCTCTTGGCCAGCTGCTATTGATTAGGAAGTGTGTTTCCTATACGGCCTATGTCTTGTAGTCTGTCGCCACTTTTCGTATTATCGACTTCGGAGTTGGGGTTCTCACGTTGAGGTCTTTGTCACTGGAGTTGACTTTTGTACAGGGTGAGGAAAGGTAGGGGTTTTAATGTTCATTCTCTACAAGTGGTGATCCAGTTTTGCAACAACCACTTAGCTGAAAGCTGCTGTCTTTTCTACATTGTAGTCTTCTGGCCCCAGTCAATTATGAGCTGGCTGCTGGTGAAATTGTATGTGGCTCAGGATTGGGATCTTCGGTTTTTGTTCCATTGGTCAAACAGTCTGTTTTTTTGCCAGTCCAGGCTGTTTTTTGACTATAGCCCTGTCGGTATAGTGAAATCTGGATTGAGTCCCTCCTGTGTAGGCTCTTTTCACTCAGGATTGTATTGGGCTAATTCGGGTCTTTTGTTTTTCTCCAAATGAATTTAGGAACTTTTTGTTTCCAAAAGCCTGTGAAGAAGACTTGGGGATTTGGATTGGGATTCATTAAATCTATACAAGATTTTGGTAATGGACATTTTTACAATGTTAATTTTCCCAAGCCATGAGCATGGGAGGTTTTCCATCTTCTGAGGTCTCTTCAATTTCTTTCTTTAAAGGGTTTTAAAATTTTTGTTGTAGAGGTCTTTGGTGTCTTTAGTTAGGTTTGTTCCTAGGTAATCTTATTGTTGTGAGGCTTATTATGAGTGGGAAGTCCTCTTTGACATCTTTCCTCCAGTTGCTTGTTCTTGGTGTAAAGAAAGGCCAGTGATTTTCTAATGGGTTAATTTTGTATCCTTCCACTTTGCTGAAGCTGTTATGCGTTTCTAGGAGTTTTCTGGTGGAGTTTTTTTTTTTTTAAGGTTAATTTTGTAAACAATCATATCATCACAAATAGGGATAGTTTGACTTCCTCTTTTGCCAATTAGTAACTCCTTTTAATACCTTTTCTTGCCTATTGCTCTAGCAAGTGTTTCAAGCACTATATTGAAGAGGAGTGGTGATGGGGGCAGCCCTTGCCAAGTTCCTACCTTAAGGGAATGTTCCGGTCATTTCCCAATTTAGGATGATATTGGGCTGTGGCTTTTACTGGATAATTGGGCTTTGATTACGGTGAGGAATGATCCCTCCAATCCAATTTCGTCTAGGACTTTAAGCATGAAGGATGCTGGATTTTGGTCAAAGGCTTTTTCATCGCATCATTGCATGAGGGTGTGGTTTTTTTGTACTTTGATGCCGTTTATTGGTTTGATGATGTTTTTATTGAAATTTTCGTATTTTGAACCATCCATGCATCTCGGTATGAATCAACTTGGTCATGATGGATGATCTTCCTTGATGTGGGTCTGTATGATGCTATTTGCAAATATCCTGTTTAGAATTTTGGCATCTGTGTTCATGAGGGGAATGGGTCTATAATTCTCCTTATTTTAGTTGGATCTTTGCCTAGTTTTGGTATAAGTATTTTGGCTTCCATAAAGGAATTTGGGACATTTCTCTCTATTTGTATACTTCTAAACAGTTTCAGAAATAATGGTTGTAGTTCCTTTTTGAAAATGTTTTATAGAATTCTGCTGTAAACCGTCTGGGCCTGGGCTTTTTTTAGTTGGGAGGCCTTCTTACTACATCCTCTTTTTCTTCAATATGTTAATGGGTCTGTTTAAGCTGCTGGTCTCATCTTGAACCAAGGTTTGGTGATTCCCAAGATTCAGATATTCATCCATTTCTTCTAGATTTTTCAAACTTGGTAAGAATTAGGTTTCTTGTAATATTCCCATATAATTTCCTTGATCGTTTCCTTGTCCGTTTGTGATATTTCCCTTTTCCTCACAGATTTATTTGATTTGGAGTTGTTCCTTCTTTCTTTTTTGTTAACTGGGCTAGAAGGCTGTCTATCTTGTTTATCCTTTTCAAATAAGCAGCTTTTGGATTCATTGGATTTTTTGTATTGTTCGTTGGTTTCTATTTCATTGATTCTTTTCTGCTCTGATTTTTGTTAGTCCTTCCTGGCGGTTGCGTTTAGGGTTTCATCTGTTGTTGCCTCTCAAGA
The DNA here is from genome assembly GCA_009823505.1 of Rhizomys pruinosus. Taxonomy (NCBI): domain Eukaryota; kingdom Metazoa; phylum Chordata; class Mammalia; order Rodentia; family Spalacidae; genus Rhizomys; species Rhizomys pruinosus. The sequence goes on along the minus strand of VZQC01014004.1, from coordinate 1,477,002 downwards.
GTTTTTAGCTGTAGAGTTAGATCAATCACTTGTGCACTTTCTGTTTCTAATTAGGCAAAACCAGGCTATAAGTATTTCCATCTTAGGACTCACCCCACGGAAACTTCTCCAAATCGAACCACATCCTGGGACACAGAAGAAACCTCTACAAATCAAAAAAGATTGAAATAATTTCGAGCATGCATCCTGTCAGACCACAGTGCAATGAAGCTCAACATCAACACCAGGACAAGCCCTCCTGCCTACAAGAACACATGGAGACTAAACAACACACTCTTGAATAATGAATGGGTCAAGGAAGAGATAAAGAAAGAAATAAAAACATTCCTGGAACTGAATGACAATGACAATACAACACAACAAAACTTATGGGATACCTTAAAAGGAAGGAACTTTAAATGCAGACCTATATAACCAAATCAGTCTGTTAATTAAATGTACTCAAAATCAATTGCACACCTATGCATTATGTAAATGCAAATGGCGAATCTGCTGCAGTGAGTAGACATGGGTGCAAGCTGAGAAAATCCTGGGTAAGCAAGAGAACAACAGTGGTCATGGAGACAGTGAGGGAAGACACTGAAACACTTTGTTAAAAGAACAACACAAAGGACAGAATGTATGAACTCTGAGGGGTGCTGTGGAAGGGTGCGGGGGTGGGGGCTATAGGGTGATTAAGGCTGCTCGAGATGTTACCTATAAAATATAGAAAAATTCAACAACAAAACAACAAGAACAACAATAAAAATAAACAGGTAGTAAATACATTGGATTTTTCATACAGTTGGTGGTAACTATTCAACTTTCACTGTAGCAAAAAGAAGCCACTGAAAATATGTAAACAATGTTTCTAGCAGTCATTAGATAAAACGTCTTCTATAAAAAGAGGCATTTAGCTTAGTAGCTAGCATTTTCTCACCTACAACATAGAGTTTATATTAAGCAATTAGTAGGTATTTTATAAAAAAGACCTCAAAGCTCCTGATCGAGCGGTCTTCAGAACTCCTCCAGGGTGTGTCTGCCCACTAGAAGTAAAGTCTACACTGCAAGATGGTTTTCCTCTGTCTGTGTCACTATTAGATAAAGCCACTCATAGGGCACTCTCTACGAGCCATTTTCAGAAATATTTGTACCATCTTGATCCTCACAGGAGGCGACATCTCCCTCTGGACACCTTTGATTCCTTCTTTGTACCTGTGTCGCATCAACTATCACTCTCTGTTAGTTTTTTGGTAGATGAGTAGCCCTGAAGTGACCATCGTCAGACATTAAGCTGGAAACACTGGGACTCGGCAAGCACACTCTAGACCAGGCACACTCTAGACTCTTGCCCAGCCCCTGTGATATACCACATGAGTGTTTAGAGGAGGGAAGGCTGCATAGGGATCCAGACGAAGCCATCTTCATACAACGTGGCTGCCAGTTGTATAACCTTGAGCCAGGGATTCAACTTCTTAGAATTTTATTTCCTTAACAGTAAAACTGTGGAGGTCAGAAAATACTTCATTTTCAGGGTTGAGAATTATAATAACAAGGTTAATATCCTACATGCTAACAAGTGCCCAGTACTGTTAGCCATGAACTCATTTCTGTGGCTGCTTCTGCTTCTCTGGGATTCTCTCCATTTCACACATGTTTCTGGTCACTGTTCATGTTTTCTCATACTTAGCATAGCGCTTTTAATTTAATAGGTGCTCAAATAATCTTGAATAAATTAAATTACATGGCTAATCATCTGGTTATATATGCCTCTATTTAGAAGTTCATATCACCATAAGCCTTCTTAAAGCAATGAAAATATCCCCAAGAGAAGAGGCAAATTAAATGATTCCTCTTTTAAAAAGCAATCCATAAAGAGAATTTCTTTTTTAACTAAAAGTGATTTCCCTGTGACCAGTGTGGATGCTCAGAAACACTGCTGTAAAATCCTTTAAGTAAAAGATCAGGCAGAGCCAGGCATGGTAGCGCACACCTTTAATCCTAGAACCTGGGAAGCAGAGGCAGGAGGATCTTTGTGAGTTCAAGGCCAGCCTGGTCTACAGAGCAAGTTCCAGGACAGCTGGGGCTACAGGGAGACCCTGTCTCGAAAAGACCAAAAAANAATGCATGAGCTCTGGTGGGGTGGGGGGATAGGGTGGGGGACACGGATCTAGATTTGGTAAGAAAAAAAAAATATATATATATATGTATATAAATAATAACGAGCCAGGTGCGGTGGCTCACTCTTGTAATCCTAGTATACTTTGGAAGCAGAGTTGGGAAGATCAAGAGTTCATAGCCATCCTCAGCTACTTAGCAAGTCTAGACATGCCTTGGCTACATGAGAATTCATCTCAAAAAGTTAAAAATAAAAAAGCACCACAACCATAGCTATCAGTATAATTCTCTTGATTGTATGTTTAACTTTGCCTAAGACATGAGAAAAAAAAACCTAACTTAATTTTTTTTTATAAGGTTTTCTTAGGAGGTATCCAAAAATACCAGCGTAAGATTCTGGAAGGGGCCAGGAACTCAGCATCAAAATGAGTCTTCTCATTTGTATTAAGGAACACTACCCACACTCATTCACTTCTTGTATGCGCCACTAGTAAATCAATGACGTGCTTAATTAAGATGCACTGAACACCCAGGCTATAGCATGCTTTACTGGACACTGAGGTAATGAAAGAAGCAGAACTGTGGTCTATGAGTTCAAGCAGCTGATCATCTGAGAAGTAAGAGCAGATGTAAAATGTGGAAATGGACTTTAAAATACATTGGGTGATAAGCTATAAATGTATGAAAAAGCCTTTTGGAAACCCAGTAGTTAGTAAGTTAATTTCAAAATATAATTTTGAAAAACGAGTTCAAACAAAGGTACCCTTGCCTGTGTAGACAATGTCACTCCCAGAAGACATGGGGTAGTAAACAAAAATCACAGCACAAGGCATGGAGTACATCACTGTGAGTTATTGGTAAGGGATTCCTCAGGAGCCTCTAGAACAATCTTGTCATTGTCCTTCGTTACCCACCAGAGCTGTGTGGGAAGGCCCTGCTGCTGAGGACAGCACATGTTTCCTGAAGGAGGTAAATAAATTAATCCCAAACTGACAGGGAAACAACCTCCCTGCTGGCTAGTTTTCGTAGTGCTAAAAGTGTATTGAGGCCACTGAGGGAGAAGATATTAGTGGTCTTAACCAGCACTGGTCAGGCAGGCTACAACTCGAGCTTGCAGCCAAGCAGTGCTCGCTGGCTGTCATGGGGTAACTAACTGCTCTGTGATTGGATTTGAAGCTTGATCCACAGGAGGGAATTTCAAAACCCTTGGCTGGAGACATTACAAGCTCTAGCATAGAACATGGTACTATTGTTTCATTAAATGGCCCTTCTTTCAGATTGCCTTCTAAATATTTCTGTTTCTACTCATAGACTAAGACCACTTTCAATGTTCACCATAGGTTTTTTTGTTTGTTTGTTTGTTGTTGTTGTTTTCCAGTGGTCAGCAGTCACTACAAAGATGCTTAACTGGCCAAAGTTCGGACAATAAGAGAGTCAGTCCTCAGCCCTAAAGGGAGCATCTCTGGCAACTTTGTAAACTCCACCAAGACTCAAAGAGCATCATGGAAGAGGAAGTGGAAAGAAGGTAAAGAGCTGGAGGATGAGGAAGGGAGAAGTGTGGTGAAAAGCTGGCCTCTGGACATGACCCAGCCATTGTACACATGAATTCATAGCAGCCGTAGTTACAAACAAAAGCCCTACAAAAGACCAAGCCAGCAAAATGTTCTGGGTCCCAGCACTTACTGACTAGTTATGGGCAGTTTTGATAGTTTCCGAGGGAGAGAGAGTCATTGTTCTTTGAGAATGTGGCCAGTGGTAAGTTAGTGTTCCAGTGGATGGCCCAGAATCCAGGCATACAGAGGCAGGACTAATTGGACTTAGTAGTTTATCCAAAAAAAAAAAGAAAGAAAGAAAAAGAAGACATGAAGTCAGGAGGGGAGTATGATGGAGGGAATATGGGGAGATTGGGGGGGAATGGGGATTGGGGTGTGTATGATCATATTTCGTTCTATATATGTATGAAATTCTCAAACAATAAAAAACAAACAAATGAAACTATATCAGGCATTGGCTTTAAAGCTAGCAGTATGTGTCAGGAAAGACAGAAAATGTTCCTCTGGGTTAAATCCCAAGTCCAGACTTTGAGTGGCCCAGGTACTGCAGGTGAGTAACAGTAGCTGACCAGGCACAGTGGAAAGGAAACTGGTAACTGCTAGAAGAGGAAGCGCTCCTACAAAGGCAAGTCTGAAGAGTCAGTCTGTAAACAGCTGTGTGCAGATGGTCCCTGTCTGAGCACACTCCTCTCCACCAAGTCCTTGGTGCTCTCTGTGTACAGCAGCGAGTGCTGAGAAGGAAAAGATCGCAAGGAGGACTGGTTTGTGGGCCATGCCTGGAAGAACCTAGCCATGTGATAGCATTTACAATAAGACTTAAAATGTACTCAGAAAGAATAAGATAAATTTGTACTTAAAAGAACTCCAAAAGCTTTTGCTATGGTGAACCGTTTGGATCTTTGGCAAATTTCATTCTTTTGTTTACAATATTGGGAAGAACAGAACATAAAGTCCTATCCAGTCACTGCACTGAACTCGAAAGTCCACAATGTCCAAGTCAACCCTACCCAAGAATTTTTTTCTTGATGTTCAGTGGCCTGTAAGTTACATCTAATACATGGTGGTGAAATAAGTAAATATTAGCCCGAACAGAAATATCCTTCCAGAAAAGAGAAGGAAAGACCAACAGAAGTGATTGGTCTGTATCAATTCCTAAATCTCTGAGAAAACATTTTGAAGGTCTCCTACTAATGAGTTGGGGGAGGGGCATAGATTAACTCAATGGTGCTGCTGCCCTTGGGAGGGGTCTCTTGGCCACTTGTTTCTGTGGCCCCATAGTCCATCTCTGGGTGGGTTTTGTTCTTTTTTCTTCTCTGTTTCCACATCTTCTTGATAGCATCCAGATTTGATGGAAATATTTTGTAGGCCAAATATTCAAAGAAAATACAGTATCATTTTCAATCCTATATCAAGGTTTATTTGACAATAAAATACAATTGACCATTAATAAGATTGAGTTCACGCCCTGTTTTATTATCTGTTCCTCATGTAAGTACACAAACTCAAAGTCCTTTATAGATGAAATCTAATGTGGATGTCAGTGAGCACAACTGAGTTCTGTTAAGATGCCCACTGTAGAAATACAGGGAGAATTAAGACTATGCATTCTTGCATGTCAATTCAAAAAGGAACTGTGGGGGCCTACAAATGGAGCTCAGTAATAGACACTTGCCTGGACCACTAGATGTAGCTGAGTGTTTTTGTGTATTGAATCATGAGGCCTTTGAGTAAGTGTTAGAAATAAACAAGTCAATAAAGTAAACAAGAAGACAGTGTCTGTGTGCCTGTGCTCAGGACGTGGGTAAAACCAGTGTGGGTTCACGTCTGTGTGCCTGTGCTCAGGACGTGGGTAAAACCAGTGTGGGTTCACGTCTGTGTGCCTGTGCTCAGGACGTGGGTAAAACCAGTGTGGGTTCACGTCTGTGTGCCTGTGCTCAGGACGTGGGTAAAACCAGTGTGGGTTCACAGCAAGATCTTCATAATGTCATGAAACACTCTATTATAATATTCTGGAGGATTCTGGTTCAATATTCATCAGATGAAGAGTCATTTCTATAAACATGAAAGATGAAGATCCATAAAACTCCTCAGGATAGTCATTTATCAACAGGCAGCCCCAGGGAGAATAGAGGAGGCAGATTTTCTTTAGTTAGGGAACTTACAGACACACTAGGAAAGGTTGGTATTTAGCATTCTGTTCCTTAGCTGGAATGAAAAGGCATTTCAGCGGATGTCTTTTTTTTTTTTTTCTTTTTATTTCTGTATGTGTATGAATGTACTGTCTGCATGTAGGTTTGTGCACCCGTGTCGTGCAATGCCGCGGAGGTCAGAAGAGGGTGTCGGATTCCCCTGGAACTGGAGTTCTCCTGGAATTGGAGTTTCAGACGGTTCTCGGCCGCCATGTGGGTGCTGGGGATCGAACCCAGGTCCTCTGCAAGAGCAGTCGGCGCTCTTAACCGCTAGGCCATCTCTCCAGCCCCCACGGATATTCTTAAAGGTTTAGTTGCGCTGATTGAGCATAAAGATAAATGCCAGTACTCAACAGGTCAATGGCTCATAGCTAAGAATCACAAATTCCTTAGAAAGATTTTAGAAACCAAACAGCAAAGGAAAATAATGATGACAGTAGACAGAAGTCAGTGATTCCTGGCTTCAAGCGCATGTTTGGACACTGGGAGTTGACAGCGTTTGGACACAGTCTCCAGTATCTAGCTTCAGAAAAGCTGGTGTAAGCAGTGTGGGGGACACAGCCCTGATCCTTCTTCAAGATAGATCTTAATATTTCAGGTGCTGGGGCTGGAGAGATGGCTCAGCGTTTAAGAGCACCGACTGCTCTAGCAGAGGACCCGGTTTCGATTCCCAGCACCCACATGGCGCCTAGTAGCTATCTTTAAACCTGGTGTGGTGATACTTTAATCCTACCACTTGGGAGGCAGAGGCAGGCAGATCTCTATGAGTTCAAGGCCAGCCTGGTCTACAGAGTGAGTTCCAGGCCAGCTGGGGTTATAGGGAGACCCTGTCTCAAAAAGAAAATTATTTCAGGTGCTGAAATATCTTTCACAGATGACCTTGAGCCATCGGGTGCCTCAAACACAGATTGCTGGCCTAAGATAACTTTCTTCTTGGTGTGACTCATCTCCAAGAAGTAATGGCTGCTCAGCTATAAAACTGTAGCAGTCTGGATAGTATAAATCAGGCCAATTTGATCTCCAGAGCTTTCTGTTCCATTGGTCAAAGATACCAGGTACACTGGTCCCCTCACACAGCTTCATTTCTTTTTCTTTTCTCTCTGTGTCTATGCCCTCTCTTCCATAGACATTGCTCCCTAGTAAATATCTTTTAAGCTAATCTCTGTATCAGCTTCTATCCTAGAGATCCCAACCTCCCGTAGGGCATAAGTCAATGAGCTTATTTTCTGTGCCAGGTTTCCACCAAACAAGGTCAAATGTGTTGGATTGACTTTGAACAAAGTATTGTGTTTCTTTAGGCATCAGTTCCATGTCTATAACATGAAGACTGCATTTAAGGACTTTTCTCTCCCTGCTGGCTTCTACCCAGTAGGCTAGCAGAATAGGTACTCCCTACAGAAACAGTGTAGATTAAGGAAACAGTATACTTATAATTACAAAATATTACCTTTCAAGTATATCTTCGGGTTCCTAAAGCATCATATTTCTGTCCCACAATTTAGAGTTCACATCTCTCAAGAACAGATACCTAAGAAAGCCCTTGTGAAAGTCTTTTCCTTTGTGGAAAGACCTGATATAGTCATAGCTATATCAGGTCTTCCCACAAAAACAACTTTTGAGATGGGACAGGAAAAAAATAAACAAAATATTGGCCCCTATGGAAGAAAAAAAGAAAGAAGGTAGCATTCTCTTTGCATCCTGTAAAGCATGATCATAATAAAATAAAACTAGAAATCCATATCAAGAACAATGCAGAAAAGATGTAGACTCTTGGGGCTTCTGCAACACACGGTTGAATTATGAACAAGTCGTTGAAGAGCTCAAGAAGAAAATTAAAACATATCCTAGAACTGAGAGAAAGTGAAAATAAAATATACCAAAATCAACAGGGGTATCATGAAAACATTCATCCGAAAGAAGTTTATAGTCGTGGGAGCATACATTAAAAATTCAGAAACGAGATTTTCACTGTATGTTATACAACATGTCATTGTTACTGAATAAATGTGTAAAACTGGATAAGAAACCCCAGGCCTAGCTGAGGACTTATTCACGATGGATATTTGCTGGGAGAAGGTGAGTTCATTTTCTTTAAGGATAAAGTGTTGGCTCCCGTGAGTGGACCCACACCAAAGGGTAATCTGGGGATGCAAATTAGACTTGGGAAGGCTGTGTGTGTGTGTGTGTGTGTGTGTGTGTGTGTGTGTGTGTGTGTAATGGAGTACATGAAATCAAGCAGAGGGTAGTAAGAGGGTGCAGATAGGGGAGGGCCCTGAATATGATCAAATTATATTATATATAATTGTCAAAAATTCAAAAAAAAAATTTCAAACTGAATCCAAGCACACATAAAAATATCATTCTCCTTCATGTCAGAGAAAGAAGAATGGGTCCACGTACATGGATTTAAAAATGTAATGCATTGGGGCTGGAGAGATGGCCTAGTGGTTAAGAGAGCTGACCGCTCTTACAGAGGACCCGGGTTCGATCCCCAGCACCCACATGGCGGCTGAGAACCGTCTGAAACTCCAATTCCAGGAGAACTCCAGTTCCAGGGGAATCCAACACCCTCTTCTGACCTCCGCGGCATTGCACGACACGGGTGCACAGACTTGCATGCAGACAGTACATTCATACACATACAGAAATAAAATTAATAAAAAAAAATGTAATGCATTACGTAAGGGACATCAATCACATGACCATTTCAACAGAGGCACAAAAGTCCTTTTTAACTGCATTTTTGTGAATTTCATACAGTAGAATTTGATCATAGCACCCTTGCCAGATTTTCATGCATTCTGTCATATGTGTTAAGACTCATTGTGCCAGGTTTGCATCCCCAAATGTCCCTAAGTGTGAGTCTATCCACTTGAGCCTAGACAACTTATTTAGAGTCATTCCCTTAAAGAAAACCCATTCTCCCCATCATTTTTCCATAGTCCCTCAGCTAACTGAGGGGTTCTCACCCATTTCTCCAGTTCAATGCTGGGTTTTTGTCTGATTTGCGCTTGCATGGGTCTTGTGCCTGCTGTCACCATTGCTGTGAGTTCATAGGAGCAACTTCCTAAACACCCGGAAATCTCTATAAACTTGTCTGGTCTCCTAGCTCTTATAGACTTTCTATCACCTAACCCTCAGTGGTCCCTGGGCCTTAGGGACAGAGATTTGATATAGGAGCCCAACCCAGGTCCAAATACTCTGTGGTCTCTAATTCTCTGAACTTTGGCCAGTTGTGCTTTAATCATCTGTCCCATGAGAGAGCTTCACTGGTGAGTCAGCAATCAGTATTTTTTCTGCTCCCTGTTCTATATTCCCTGAGCCTTAGGTGTAGAGGTTTCATTATAGATGTGACACTTTGGGATTCGTGTCTCAGAGACACTGTGTTTGAATTAAGTTGTAGAACTCAGTAATAGTCTCTGTATGTTGAAAGAAGAAGTTTATTTAATGAGTGAGGACAGGAATACGTATTTCGAACAGTAAGAAATCTCATTGGTCTAGGGATGTGACAACAGGTCTATCTACCTTGTTTACATTTATAAAGAGCAAGCGCTCAGATGAATGATTTTTTTTGTGTTGTTTTCTTTATTTCTATTTCGTGATTTCTACTCTGATTTTTATTATTTCTTTCTTTGGTTGGTACTTGCTTTTCCAGATTCCTGAATTGCACAGTTTTTAATATATCCCAGAGGTTTTGTTGTATTATCATTTCTACTTAGGTCTAGGGATACTTTTATTTCCTTCTTTTTTATTTTTTAAAAAGGTTTTTTATTTTATTTATTTATTTATTTATTTTTATGTGTATGAATGTACTGTCTGCATGCAGGTTTGTACACCCATGTCGTGCAATGCCGCAGAGGTCAGAAGAGGGCGTCGGATTCCCCTGGAACTGGAGCTAAAGATGGTTCTCAGCCGCCATGTGGGTGCTGGGGATCGAAATCGGGTCCTGTTTTTGAGAGGGACCAGACGGCTCCACTTTGGTGAGTTGGAGCTCTCCAGCTGGGTGAAGGGGCATAGGCCCAAGTCCAGAGGATGTGGACTGAGTGGGCCAGTTTTGACTGGTTAAGCAAAGAAGATGTGGGCCCTGGAGTAGCGGGAGTGGATCTGGAACCAAAGCGGGGGATGGTGATTCAGCGGTCAGGATGTAGGTAACTCACCTGGCTAGACTGGCACTCTTTGGCAAGGGCAGCAGGAAGGGACCTAGACCCACAGAGGGCAGACGTTAACAGGAAGGGCCTGAGCCGGTTCTGACTAGTGAAGCGGAGACGATGTGAGCAAAAGTCTTTTGATAAAAATCCAACATCCATTCCTGGTTAAAAGCCCTGAAAATTTTAGGGAGATGGGTGTCTTAATTACATTTTGCTGCCTGTGATAAAATACCCTGACAGAAACAACTTCAGGGAGACAGTTCATTTTGCTTCCCAGTTCAACAATAGAGTCCACCATGGCAGCGAAGTGCTGGTTGTCAGAGCTTGCAGCCGCTGGTGACATTGAATCCACAGACTGGAAACGGAGAGTGATGTTTGCTGATTTGTGCTTAGCTTTCTCCTTTTTATTCAACCCAGGATCCAAACTCATGGAAGGCACTGCTCTCTTTCAGAATGGGTATTCCCACTCAGTTAACCTAATTGAGACAATCCCTCACAGCTCTGGCCAGAGACCTGTAGCCAAAGTGGTTCTAGATCATGTCAAGTTGATAATCAGTATTAACCACCATATGAAGGAATGTACGATAACACAAGAAAGACAATATATAACAGACCTACAGTTAACATTTCACTGAACAGGGAAGAACTCAAAGCATTCCCATTAAAATCAGAAATAAGACAAGGGTGTCTACTTTTCTACTCTTATTCAACATAGTAATGGAAGTACTAGCTAGCTCAACAAGACAAGAGAACAGAAGAGATCCACACAGGGAAGGAAAACGTCAAAATGTCCTTATTAGCAGACACTATGCTACTATATGGAAGAGTCCCTAAAGACTAGCAGAAAACTCTTAGTACTGATAAATAAAAAACTTTCTGTAAAGTGATAAGATAGAACATCAGTATACAAAAATTGGTTCTTTTCCAATATTCCAAAACTAAACATGCTAACAAAGAAATTTAGGAAAACGCTGTCACATACAATAACCTTAATAAGTTACCTTGTAATAAACCTCACGAAAGAAGTGAAAGAACTCCACAATGAAAACTATAATATACTGAAGAAAGAAATTGAAGAAGATACTAGGAAATGGAAAGATCTCCCACAGTCATGGATCAGTAGAATTAATATTGTGTAAATGGCTATCCTACCAAAAGCAATCTATAGATTCCATGAAGTTCACACAAAATTCCTATGACATTATTTGCAGAAACAGGAAAAAAAATCATCTTAAAATTCATACAGAAATACAAACAACCCCAAATGGCTGCAGCAACCCTGAGCGAAAAGGCTCAGGCATCAAGTGAGGAGACAGCCTAAGAAATGGAAGAAAATGTTTGCTAACTGCATATCAGACAGGGGATTCAGATCTAGACTATACAAATAATTAAAAGATAGATATCAAGAAACCAATCTGATCAATAAATGGACTACTGAAATGAACGTCTAAAAGATGAAATACAAATAGCCAAGAAACATCTGGAAAATGTTCAACATCACTAGTTATTAGAAAAGAACAAGCTAAAAAATCTCTTGGGATTTCACTTCACCCCAGTCAGAATGCCAACCATTAAGAAAACAGGAACTGGAGAGATGGCCTAGTGGTTAAGAGCGCCAACCGCTCTTGCAGAGGACCCGGGTTCGATCCCCAGCACCCACGTGGTGGCTGAGAACCATCTTTGACTCCAGTTCCAGGGGAATCCGATGCCCTCTTCTGACCTCCGCAACACTGCATGACATGGGTGCACAAACCTGCATGCAGACAGTACATTCATGCACATACAAAAATTTAAAAAAAAGAAAATAGGTAACAACAAATGTGGATGATGATGCAGGCAAGGGGGAAAGAGAACACCTGTACCCTGCTGGTGGGAATGTACGTTAGTCCAGCCACTGTATAAATCAGTATGGGGATTCCTCGGAAAACCAAAAAATAAATATACCCTATGTCCCAGCTTTAACACCTCTGTTACACAAGCGGGCTCTTAAATAAACCTATCACAGAGATACTTGCACATCGGTGCTTATTGAAGCACTATTCACAACAGCTAAGCTAGAGAACCAGAGGAATGAAGACAATGTTGTCTACACATGATGGAAATTTACCCAGTCCTAAAGAACAAAATTATGTCAATTGTAGGAAAACACATACATGTGATTATAGTAATCAGTGAGTTAAGTCAGACTCAGAAAGACAAATATCACATATTTTCTCTCATAGGTGGACCCTAGATTTTGTAGAAATACATAAAATTGTGTATGTTTATATGACATGAAGCAAACTGTCTCAGAGAATGAAAGGGATTAAAGGGAGGTGGGAAAAAGGAGAAAATAGATTATAGAATGCATAGGGCGTTCACGGTCAAAGTATATATTATAATTGTAAGAATATGTCTTTGTAGCCGGGCTTGGTGGGGAACGCCTTTAATCCTAGCAGTTGGGAGGCAGAGGCAGGAAGGTCTGGTGAGGTATACCTGACCTGCATGGAGGTATTCCCAAGAGCTGGAGAGATGGCAACTCTTTCCAGGAACTTCAATGTTTTGGCAGTTCTATAAGGCTCAAGTGCAGGTATCTTAGACCCTGAGCTCCTTGGGTAAAACTAGAGTCCACCCATCCCACATTACCTAAGATTGTTGTGGCTTTAAACTGAAATTCCTGTGTTGGTCACGTCCCCTCAGCCTTCAACACACTAGGAGAGGTGGGCACCTCAGGATCAGGAGCTTATACTTTTTTTGTTGTTGCTTTTTATTTATTTTTTATGTGTATTGAGTGTACTGTCTGCATGTAGGTTGATGTACCTGTGTCATGCAATGCCTCGGAAGTCAGAAGATGGTGTTGGATTCCCCTGGAACTGGAGTCAACGATGGTTCTTAGCCGCCATGTGGGTGCTGGGAATTGAACCCAGGTCCTCTGCAAGAGCAGTCGGTGCTCTTAACCACTGAGCCATCTCTCCAGCCCTCTATAGTTTATTTTGTAAGCACCAGTTTTACTTGTCTCATCTTTGACTTTATTTCCTAAGGCTTTCCTCAGTGTTATGTCTTTAAAACTCCTGGGAAGAATTTTCTGAATGGCACAGAAAGAGAGAGAGTGCTTAACACAATGGAGATCATGTGATTAATATGAGAAGGGCCCAGGAGAGAAGAGACAACAGAAGCAACAGAACTGCTGTGTCTCAGCTAAGAAATCTTCCCGAGCCAAAGCTCAACATGGTAGCTAATAATAATAATAATAATAACAATAATCATTTAAAAACTATTAAAAATAAAATTTAGAAAAGAGGAAGAGAGAGAAAAACAGAAAATGGGAAGAAGAAATTATTTAAATTAGAAGACACTTCACATTGCAATGGTTGAACCTCAGTCCCTGTGAGTCATTCCTCCAGTAAGTGGAATGGAACTACGCCAACCTCATTCACCCTCTGGCACTAAGCCTTCTCTTTGGTCAAGCCACTGACAGCACTGACCATCAGCAAATCGCTTTCTGTGGTTTACCTTCAGGGAAAAGGTATTTGATAAGTTTCAACATTCTTTTCAGATTAAATGTTATACTAAAATAGGAAATAGGAGGGTTAGACAGATGGCTCCATGGTTTACAGCCATGCTGTTCTTGCAAAGGACCTGAGTTCAATTCCCAGCACCCATATCAGGTAGCCCACAACCACCCGTGACTCCAGCTCCAGACAACGCAATGCCCTCTTCTTGCCTCTGCAGGTGATTGCACTCAGAGCACACACACACACACACACACACACACACACACACACACACACACATTGTTTTTTAAGTAGGAAATGGGGAGATGTGGATATCCCACTGTGGTTTCTGAAACTTTATATATGACATCCTTGTAGCTTTTAGGAACTCCTTTTTGTCCATGGTATTCAGGGTCATTCTTTGCCATCTATATCCTAACCAGAACCCTATACCTTCAATCTAAGAAGCCAAGTCCTCATTGAGACAGGAGATTTGAAGAAAATGAACATGTCTAGGTAACTTTTTCTCTTATTTCCTCTGGTATTCCTGGGGCCAGTACTTGGAAACTTATGATTTAGTCTTCATAATCTCCTTCATTTTTCTTTCCTATTGACTACCTCACTGTGGTTTTCCTTCTAATTTCACAATTTCTCTAAAAAAAAAAAAAAAAAAGAAATGTCATGCCTTTATTTTTATTATTGTATTGTAATTTTTATATTTTTTTTTATGTGTATGAATGTACTGTCTGTAATGCAAGTCTGTGCACCCATTAGATCGCATTGCTGGAGGTCAGATTGCGGCATTGGATTCCCTGGAACTGGAGTCAAAGTGGATTCTCAGCCACTATGGCCTGGGTGGCTGGGATTGAACATTATGGTCCTACTGGAAGAGCAGTCAGGGGACTCTTAGCTGCTGAGGCTATCTCTCCAGCCCAGCACAGACATTTCTTTTTTTTTATTATTTAATTTTTATTTATGTCTGCTATGTGTTTGAATGTACTGTCTGGCTGCAGGTCTGTGCTCCAATTAGTCGTGCATGCCGCGGAGAGTCGCAAAGAGGGTTTTGGATTCCCATGGAACTGGGAGTTCTCCTGGAATTGGAGTTACAGACAGTTCTTGGCCCACCATGTGGTGCTGGGGACGAACCTGGGTCCTCTGCAAGAGCGGTTGGTGCCATCTTTAAATGCTAGGGCCATCTCTCCAGCCCACAGACATTTCTTAACTTAATATTCCAACCATTCTTTAAGCCTCTTATTACCATGTTTTAATTTCCCAGAGCTCTTTTTCCTATTTTCTTTCATTTGTTTCATTTTAAATACATGAAACACCATATTCCTCCTTTTTTTTTTAAAGTATTTTTTGTTTATCTCTGGGATACATTTCTAATATTTAAACTGATTTCTTATATTATGTTTGTATTGTTCAGGGTCCTCTTTATTTAACTTATTTGTTTAGTCTGTTTGTGACAGGCTTTCCTTAGCCTCCTCCTTCCCCACTTGGAATGTCTGTTTCTTTTACCAATGTTTTTATAATCTGAGAACTGTTTTTCTTCTTTCTTTTAAATAGCTCTTTACATATTAAGGAGAAAAGCTCTGTGCCCTAGTGGGGCAATTGTTTTCCTACTGATTAACCAATTGTTTTGTTTAGACATCTATGTAGGAAAAAAATGCTATTTAGTAATATATTGTATTATTAAATTTTGGAAGTTTTGGTAATACATAACCTTTGTACAAGATCATAATTTGCAAAATCTATGGTCTTCTAAAACTTCAATGGGGTTTCATTTTGTGTTTATAATATTAATACACCTAGAATAAAATTCTATAAAAACAAAATGAAGCAAATGTTCCACTTCATTTCCCCCCCAAAACAACTAGGCACATGTTGTATGAACATCATTTATTGAGAAACTCCCTGATTTGAAATATCATTAGTATCAAATAGGGTTATATTAGCCCAACTATCTTAGAAAATATTATTTTTAGTGAATTATATAGATTTTCCACTACATTTAGAAACAGTTTTGAAGATTAAAAAGTCCCAGTTGGTTTTGCAATCCAGTGCATCCCAAAAGCATTGCTAATCTTCTGCTCCTTATATATTTATTGCTATGATATTCTCAGGTTGTATAAAGGCCTCTCAATCCCTCTCCCAAAGTCAGGATATTCACACAAGAAGAAAGAAGGCAGAGAGGACAAAGAAGATAAAAAGAAGAAACAGTGAGGAAGAGAAAAACCGTGGTGGTATGGGGATGGTGAAGCGCCCCGAAGACATCAGAAGCAAATGCCTCATAGACGGCTACTCCCATCTTTCAGGGACAGACTGTTGCAATTATGGATAATATTTACTATGAGTTATGTAAGTTAGTAAATAAATATGCTAATAATTTAACTTTAAGCATGGACATATTGCCTGAAAAAAATATCAGGCTTTGATTAGCAAAAAGAGAAAGGTAGAATTGATTTGGAGATATATAACTTAGAGTTGGGTAATGAATTGTTAGATGAATGCTTGAGGGATGGATGTCCTAGTGCACTTGACTACACATGAATTAATAATGTTGTATAGTCTATAAAAGTTTGGAATATCTGAGAATTGGTTAGATGCACTTGAAGTAAATCAACAAATAAGGCAACTACCAATTCTAGGGAAAACAAAGGACTATACAATAACTCAGGCAATTATAATTTATGTTTTATTGCAACAATAAACTTTGCTCTTATAGACATGATCCTAACAATGATGTCTTTCTATATTCGTAAGAAACGCACTTGAAATATAGTCTTTAAAAGTTCAATTTTTCAATCTCCTTCATGTCCTAGGAGACAGACCACAGTGTATCATGAGCTTCTCTGAGGAGACCAACAATAAGAATATCATGGACACTTTGGGGTCAAGCGGCTATCGCACATCATTAGGACAACTCTTCAGCTTCACTTCTGCTACAAAACCTAACAAGTGGTTGTTGAGCTTCTCTTTGAATGCTCTCACTTATAGGGAGCTCGCTACTTCTCTGCACACTCCATCCGATTCCTAGACCACTTCAATCAGCTGCTGAACAATGCTTACAATGAGGTTAATGTTGATCTGCTTTGATTTATTCATTCGGTTCTACTGAAGAACATATCTCATTCCTCTTCCCCAAGAGAAATAGTCACCAGCTTTTGAACACAGCTGTCACTCTACTCTCTATGTTAAAATCTTTTGCAGTACCTCTGATCATTTTTTTTAAACTATGTGGGTTCATATATTCCAGTGATACTTGGGACATCTTATTCTCAATGTACTTTATCTGGGTAAGGTCCTCTTAAAATTTGGCATCATAAGAAAACCATGCATGCCAGGTGGAGTGGGAGATGATGAAAGAGAATGTTTCTAATTTTCACATTAGACATTGTAAGAAATAAGTAAATTTCCTTTCAGGTCCTTTCATAAACCCTTTGAAACCTGATGGGAAACTCTGTATTTCAAGCTCTAGACCTTTACCAAACACATGTAACCATAATACTTGAAAAGGGCCAAAGCCTAGGCATAAACTTATAGTGAGAGGCCTGAGTGTACCATCCTCTCTTTCAGGAATCAGAGAGGAATTATAAACTAAGGCACTTTTCAGTGATCCTGAATATCAGATAGCTCCAGATGAGACCACTTTCCCATACCAAAACTGAGTAACAAGAAAAGATGTCTTAACTTCCTGGATTCTGACTTGCAGGCCCTGTCAGGACTCTTTTTCTTTATATCTACTGATTCTGCCTCTCTGGACTTGGCCACACTAATGGACATGGCCAGACACGTGGCTTTGCTTTTTGCTACTCTCTCTCTCAGGAAATGTGATTAAAGAACTTGGAGTGGGCTGTTTTATGCACAAATATTCAGTCTCTTAGCAATAAATGGCTGTCGTTTCTGTTATCTGTCTAGCTCAGAGCTCTATTATCTGTTGTGAATTGGTGCAGGGCTCTGGAAAACCGTTTTCGGCAGCCTCATTACTCCCTTCCACACCTTCTGCTCCATCTGAGAGTGCTGCTGCTGTGATTGCTGGGTAATGTTTGCCATTAGACAAGGCACATAAAAGAACCAAGCTATGACTAATTTACTTGATGGCTGTGTGCCCTGTGTCACACTCATTAACACAATCTTAACTCTGTTATTAAAAAGAATCGCAGAGCAGACCTCAGCAGGTTTACGTTCATACTACTGGCTGCCTTGTTTTTCTATCTGAGTCACATGCTTATTGTTGATTTATCCCATGCACTGTTTCCTTCTGCCCTAGTGTTCTTCCACCATACCACACACAGCAAGTCTTGCATTTCATAGATGCTGACTACAGTCTGTTACTGAGAAGCCTATAGATTTTCTCAAATTAGAGCTTACACCCTGAAAGAATCAAATCACTTTAAAATGTTGGCTGATAGCCAGGTGTGGTGGCGCACGCCTTTAATCCTAGCACTCGGGAGGCAGAGGCAGGCGGATCTTTGTGAGTTCAAGGCCAGCCTGGTCTACAGAGTGAGTTCCAGGACAGCTGGGGCTACAGGGAGACCCTGTCTCGAAAAGACAAAAAAAATAAATAAATAAAATGTTGGCTGAATACATTAAATATATGCAGTGTTTTTTGAGGCCATTATTCAATTACAACAGTCCTGAGTAGAAGACTACACAAAATCATGCAGCTATGAGTTTCAACACCAACTATCTAACTCAGAGACGATACTATATAAAACACAAATAGCTTGTCTACAGTGTTGGTAAAAATATATTTGGCATTCTCAGGGACTGGGGAGATGGCTCAGCGCTTAAGAGTGCCAACTGCTCTTGTAGAGGACCCAGGTTCGATTCCCAGCACCCACATGGCGGTTAAGAACTGTCTTTAAGCCAGTCGTGGTGGTGCATGCTTTTAATCTTAGCGTTCAGGAGGCAGAGGTAGGGGGATCTCTGTAAGTTCAAGGCCAGCCTGGTCTACAGAGTAAGTTCCAGGCCAGCTGGGGCTATAAGGAAACCCTGTCTCAAAAAAAATTGACATTCTTAAACTTAATAACCAAAGTAATAATAGTAAAGAGTGAGAGAAGAAAATATTTTCCTTTGGAGACTTCACAACTAAATCTATTAAATAGTTCCAAGTCCCAACACTTTGGAGTCCCTATGATGACTATTTTCATGGGTTTTTAAATTTTGTGTTGGGGTGGGGGTGTGCCATAGTTCACATGCAGAGGTCAGATTCTATTTGAAAAAAAAAGAAACAATAATCTTGCAGTTAAAAGATGCCACCAGGAAATGTCACGTGTGAGTAGCAGGAATGTTTTCAAAATAAATAGTTTGGGAGGAAAAAAGTGAATTTTATTGCACATATTCCAGAGTGATCATTAGATATAAATAAATGCTTTATATTCTTGAATGACAAGAAAATTGATTTGAACTAGGTTCATGAAAGTGAGAGACAGAAATTGAGTGGCAATAGGTTCACACAGACAAGGCGAAAATCGAGGAGGCAAACGGGAACATAGAGGAGGATTTTGAAACAACTCGAGTTGGGGACTTGAACAGAACCATGTTTCTTTCCATGACGGTTTTCCTCTGATCTTTCTCGCTGTATATCACCTTATTTTCCTCTCACTGTAAATTAGCTTCTTCCAGACGATTGTTACAAAAAGCTCTTAAGTTTTTCACTAGCAGTAAAAGACTTCCTATCTGTCTTGCATTTCTACAGCCATGGGTTTTTTCTCCAAGGGAGAGAGTCCAATAGCCAATTAGATTTGGGTCACTATACAGACATGGCTCCACTGTTGCACAGTAATTTCCAGGCAGTGAGGTAGTGTAGCTGAGTGAGAGTCTTTGCTTTGACTCAAAGGAGACCTCATATTTTGCTTTATTGGTTTAGTGGCCTTGACTAACACTGCTCTGTCATTCCAGACGCCATCGTACCACTTGCAGTGTGTAGGTCTCAATAATCTTCCTCATGTTAATGTCAGGTCTTCAAAGAGCAGGTCTTATTGCCTCTCCTCCCGCAGGTATCCCAACTTAGAGGCAAAGAGCCCTTACCTTTTGTGGGGCCTTGGAATCCCCTGGCCAACATCCACCTGGTAGAAACAGATCCATTGCTGATGTCAAGAGCTCCTGTATTAACTATTTTTTGCCTGAGTGCATAGCCCTAAGGACTTTAGTATTATATTTGTATCTGAACAGAGATTAATCCCTTCCACAGTTCCCTATGTTCTAGTTAGTCAATTAAAGAAAGCAGTTTTTTACCAGTTTTATAAGAGATTACCTCTACAATAGTTTGTCTCCAATTTACAAGTTGGGGAACGACCTCATCATCGTCATAAATTTCTCCTTGTTTCTATGGGGGGAAAGGCAAAA
>VZQC01014004.1:1350462-1456494 GCA_009823505.1 Rhizomys pruinosus | reverse complement strand
AAGTCTCTCATATCAGAACCTTTGTGGCACCTAGAAGGTAAGTTTCATTAGGACTCATTATAACTAGTTGTTACATGTAGGATCCACAGAGGGGTTCGATGTTTATGGCAATCTGAGGCTTTTCTTCCTTTGAATGTTCAGACGGGTCAGCCTTTCCGTTGCCACTTTTTGGTACATCCTACTCAATGCAAACCTGTATCTTTTCTTTCTCAGCCATTAAGTTGGTGACGTTTTGTCCTGTTGGAACAAGCAAATCTTTTCCCATAGTTAGTTTTAAGATTTGAATTGCAAGGGTTTGATGAAAAGGTTTCATGTCTTTCTGTATCCCCCCCCTTTTTTTTAGCGTATGAGTCTCCAGAAGACAGTTGTATTATACATGACTATAGGGTGGAAGGACTCCACTCTTTTAACAGGTAAACATGCATAAACTACAAGCCTTCTAGATAGATTTCTCAGAGAACTCAGGTGAGAGAGCATGGAGATGGCTCAGTCAGTGGTAAACTACTTATAGGCAACATAGTAACAGTAGGGGACTTCAGTACCCCACTGAGCCCATTAGACAGGTCAACTAGACAAAGAATAAACAGAGAGACATCTGAACTGAACAATACCATACACCAAATGGACCTAACAAGCATCTACCAAATGTTCCACCCAAACACCAAAGAATATACTTCCTATTCAGCAACCCATGGAACTTTGTCCAAAATCAACCACATGATTGGAGTTTAACTTCCAAGATCCACGTAGTAGGAGAAAACCTACACTCAAAAGCTGTCGTCTAACAGTTATATGTGCCATGGTACACATGCACACAATCTACATAGATAATAAATAAATGTAAAAAATTTTTCTTAAAGAACTAAAGTGAGATTTTAGGAGGTAGAAATAATTTGGAAGACCAATGCAGCAATGTAAGTGGCTAGAGACAGGTTTCAGAGTAAACCAAAAGACCAAGTTTGGATTTTTCCTGAGGCTTAAAAATTGCAGTAATACTTTACCCAGCAAAAATGTCTATTATAGTTGAAGGAGAAAGAAAAATCGTTCATGACATAAACAAGATGAAAGAATACATGTCCAGAAAACCAACCCTTCAGGAAATACAATACAAAGAGCAGAAGGGAATAACTATAACCAAGTGGCAAGAGAAAACAATTAATGAAGTTATAATTGTGGAAATACAAACCTAGACCAAAAATGCAAACAGAAACTAAATTGATGGGAAACAACATGCATCTCTCAATAATAACTTTAAATATTAACGGTCTAAACTCCCTAATCAAGAGACACAGACAAGAAGAATGGATTAAGAAATTGAATCCATCTTTTTGGTGTCTACAAGAAACCCATCTCACCTTCAAGGACAGGTACTATCTCAAGGTGAAAGGAATATTCCAAGCAAATGGTACCAAAAAGGAAGCAGGATATCAGATAAAATAGGCTTCAAATTAAAATCAGAAAAGATGAAGGGTCACTACATTCTTATCAAAGGAACAATTAAGCATGAGGATGTCACAATCATAAATAAATATGTACCAAACTGTAGAGCACTGAACTTCATAAACAAAATTCTACTGGATTTTAAGGCACAGATTAATTCCAACACAGGTATAGTAGGGGACTTCAATACTCCACTTTGCCCATTAGACAGACAAAGAATAAACAGAGAGCATCTGAACTGAACAATACCATACACCAAATGGACCTAACAAACATCTACTAAATGTTCCACCCAAGCACCAAAGAAGATACTTCCTATTCAGCACCCCATGGAATGTTCTCCAAAATTGACCACATACTGGGACACAGAGCAAACCTCAACAAATACAAAAAATTGAAATAATTCCATGCATTCTCTCAGACCACAATGCAATAAAGCTTAATATCAACACTAGAAGAAGCCCTACTATCTACAAGAACTCATGGAAACTAAGCAACATACTCCTGAATAATGAATCGGTCAAGGGAGAAATAAAGAAAGAAAGAAAAGTATTCCTGGAATTAAATGAAAATGACAATACAACACAACAAAACCTCTGGTTCACTTTAAAAGCAGTCCTAGGCGGGAAATGTGTAGTCTAAGTGAAAATAAAAGGAGAAAGCCTAAGGAACAGATTGGATGAATCAGAAAATAGAATATCCACACTGGAAAATAAAAATGGAAGAACCAGAATGCTCAAGAAAAGAATATGAAAAATTAAAAAACACAAGAGTAGAACAATCATGAAATGTGGGACACCATGAAAAGACCAAACCTCCACACCATAGGGATAGAAGAAGGAGAAGAATCCCAAGACAACAGTATTGATCAAATCTTCAACAGGATAATAGAAGAAAATTTCCCCAAACTGAAAAAAGACAAACCCATACTAATACATGAAGCATAGAAGACCAGATAAACAAGATCAGAAAAGAAACTCCACACAACATATCAGATACCCAAAACAAAGACAAAATACTGAAAGCCACAAGAAAAACAAGTTACATATAAGGGGAAATCCATCAGAATTACAGCTGACTTCTCAGTGCAAACTATGAAAGCCAGAAGAATGTGGACCAAAGTATTCCCAGTACTAAATGACTATAGATGCCAACCCAGATTACTATACCCAGCAAAAATGTCGATTATAGTTGAAGGAAAAGAAAAATCTTTCATGACATAAACAAGATGAAAGAATATATGTCCAGAAAACTAACCCTTCAGAAAATACTCAAAGCAATTCAAAGGATAGAGGAAAGGAGCAACTATTCCCAAATAGAAAAATTAATAAAAGCATAACTATGAAAATACAAACCTAGACCAAGAATGCAAACAAAAAATAAGGTGAAAGGAAGCAACACACATCTCTAAATAATAACCTCAAATATTAATGGTCTAAACTTCCCAATCAAAAGACATAGACTTGGAGACTGGATTAAGAAACAGAATCCATCTACATGTTGTCTACAAGAAACCCATTTCATACTCAAGGATAGGTACCAACTTAAAGTGAAAGGATGGAAAAAATATTCCAAGCAAATGGTACCAAACAGCAAGCAGGAGTTGCTATTCTAATATCAGACAAAATAGATCTCAAAGTAAAACTAATCAGAAGAAACAAACAAAGCCATTACATCCTTATCAAATGAACAATTAACCATGAAGATTTCCCAATTATAAATATATATGCACCAAACTCCAGCATACCAAACTTTATAAACACAATCCTGTAAGACTTTAAGGCACAGATTAACCCCAGCACACTAACAGTGGGGGATTTCAATACCCCAACTGAGCCCTTTGGACAGGTCAAGTGGACAAAGAATAAACAGAGAGACATCTGAACTGAACAATACAATACACCAAATGGACCTCACAGACAGCTACCGAATGTTCTACTCAAATACCAGAGAATGTACTTTCTACTCAGCACCCCACAGAAACTTCTCCAAAATCGACCACCTACTGGGACACAGAATAAACCTCAACAAATACAAAGGGATTGAAATAATTTCACGCATTCTTTCAGACCACAGTTCAATAAAGCTCAATATAAACACCAGGATAAACCCTACTATCTAGAAGAACACATGGAGACTAAACAAGACACTCCTAAATAATGAATGGGTCAATGAAGAAATAAAGAAAGAAATAAAAGCATTCCTGGAAATAAACAAAAATGACAATACAACAGAACAAAATCTATAAGATACTTTATAAGCAGTCCTAAGAGGGAATTTTATAGCCCTGGGTGCCTACATTTAAAAAAAAAAAAAAAAACAGAAAGAGCACAAATAAATGATCTAAAACTACAGCTAAAAACACTTAAGAGACAACAACAAATGAACCCTAAACCCATAGACAGGCAGAAATAACAAAAATCAGAGCAGAAATCAATGAAATAGAAACAAAGAAAACAATACAAAGAATCAATGAATCCAAAAGTTGGATCTTTGAAAGGATAAACAAGATAGACAGACTTCTAGCATAGTTAACCAAAAGAAGGAGCAGCTCTAAATCAACAGAATTCATGATGAAATGGGAAACATCACAACAGAAAATGAAAAGATCCAATTGTATGAGAATACTTCACAAACCTATACTCTACTAAATTTAAAATCTAAGAGAAATGGATGAATATATGAAATCCTGGAAATCAACAAAGCTTAACCAAGAAGAGATTGACAGCTTAAACAGACTCCATAATATATGAAGAAATTGAAAATGTAGTAAGAGACCTCCCAACTAAAAAAAGCTCAGGCCCAGATGGTTTCACTGCAGAATTCTATAAAACATTTAAAAAGGACTTACAACCATTACTACTCAAACTGTTCAGAAGGATACAGAGGGAAATCTCCCAAATTCCTCCTATGAAGTCAGTGTTACTCTAATACCAAAAGCAGGCAAAGATCCAACCAAAAAAGAAAACTATAGACCCATCTCATTAATGAACATACATACAAAAATACTCAACCAAAGACTTGAGAACTGCATACAGACCCACATCAAAAAGAAAATTCATTATGACCAAGTTGGATTCATACCAGAGATGTAGGGATGGTTCAACATATATAAATCAATAAATATCATAAAACATATAAATGGACTGAAAGACAAAAACCACATGATCATCTCAATTGATGCAGAAAAAGCCTTTGATAAGATCCAGCATCCCTTCATATTTAAAGTTCTAGAGGGAATTGCACCGAAGGGAACATTCCTCAACATAATCAAAGCCATATACAACAAACCCACAGCCAACATTATCCTAAATGGAGAAAAGTTAGAAGCACTCCCCTTAAAGGCAGGAGCATGGCAAGGCTGCCCCCATTGCCACTCCCCTTCAATATAGTGCTTCAAATGCTCGCTAGGGCAATAAGGCAAGAAAGGGAAATTGAAGCAGTACTAATTGGATGAGAGAAAGCTATCCCTTTTTGAAGATGACATGTTATCTTACCTAAGGATGCAAAAAACTCTACCAGAAAACTCCTAGAAACTGTTAAAAGTTTCAGTAAAATGGCAGGATACTAAATTAACCTAGAAATGTCAGTAGCCTTTCTTTACACCAACAACAAACAACTGAAGAAGGAATATAAGGAGACCTTCCCACTCACAATAGCCTCAAAAACAATAAAATGCCTAGGAACAAACCCAACCAAAGACACCAGAGATCTCTACAACAGAAATTTTAACAACCTGAAGAAGGAGATTGAAGAAGACATTAAAAGATAGAAAGACCTCCCATGTTCATGGATTGGAAAAGTTAATATACTAAAAATGTCCATTCTATTGAAATTAATATACAGATTCAATGCAATCCCAATTAAATTCCCCATGACTTTCTTCACAAACTTGGAAAAAAAATCCTTAAATTTGTATGGAAAAACAAAAGACCCCACATAGCCAAAGCAAACCTGAGTGAAAAGACCAATACAGGGGTATTACTAAACCAGACTTCAAACTATATTACAGGGCTATAGTCATAAAAACAGCCTGGTACTGGCACAAAACCATACCCATGGAACAATGGAACAAAATTGAAGATCCAAACTTGAGCACATACAATTTCAGCCACCTCATATTTGACAAAGGGGCCAAGAAGACTCAATGGAAGAAAGACAATATCTTCAGCAAATGGTGTCGGCAAAACTGGATCACCACTTGTACAAGAATAGAAGTAAACCCCTACCTTTCACCCAGTACAAAAATCAACTCCAAATGGATCAAAGACCTCAAGGTGAAATCCTAAACTCTGAAAATGATAGAAGAAACGTTGACGGTAACCTACAAGACATAGGTCTAGGAAAAGACTTTCTAAATCAGACAGCAGTTACACAGGAAATAAGATCAACAATCAACAAATGGCACATCATTAAACTCAAAAGCTTCTGTACAGCAAAACAAACAATCAAAGGAGTGAAGAGAAAACCTAGAGTGGGGGTAAACCTTCACCAGTGACACACCTAACAGAGATTATACAAATTACTCAAAAAACAAAGGATCAAGTAAACAAATGACCCAATTAAAAGATGGAGTAAAGAGCTGAACAGATACTTAAATGAAGAAGTAAAGATGGCTGAGAAACATCTTTAAAAGTGTTCAACACCTCTAGCCGGGCATGGTGGTGCACACCTTTAATCCTAGCACTTGGGAGGCAGAGGCAGGTGGATCTTTGTGAGTTCAAGGCCAGCCTGGTCTACAGAGTGAGTTTCAGGACAGCTGGGGCTATAGGGAGACCCTGTCTCGAAACCCCCCCCCCAAAAAAGTGTTCAACACCACTAATAATTGAGGAAATGCAAATTAAAACCACTTTAAAATGTCATCTTAGCCCTGTAAGACTGGCTATGATCAAGAAAAAAAATGATACCAAATGCTGGAGAGGTTGTGGGGAAAGGGGAACACTCATCCACTGCTGAAGGGAATGCAAATTAGTACAACCCTTATGGAAAGCAGTGTGGAGAACACTTAAAGACTCAAAATGAGGGCTGGAGAGATGGCCTAGCGGTTAGGAGCGCCGACGCTCTTTCAGAGGACCCGGGTTCGATCCCCAGCACCCACATGGTGGCCGAGAACCGTCTGAAACTCCAATTCCAGGAGAACTCCAGTTCCAGGGGAATCCGACACCTTCTTCTGACCTCCGCGGCATTGCACGACATGGGTGCACAGACTTGCATGCAGACAGTACATTCATACACATACAGAAATAAATAAAAATTAATAAAAAAAAATTTTTAAAGACTCAAAATGAGCCTACTACCACTTGACCCAGTCATATCCCTCCTGGCTATATACCCAAAAGTTTCATCCTATTGCAGAGATACATGCACAACCATGTTTACTGAAGCTCTTTTCACAGTAGCAAAGGGCTGGAAGCAATCCAGGTGTCCTTCAATTGATGAGTGAATAATGAAAATGCGGTACTCCTACACAATGGAATTCTATGTAGCTATAAAGAAAGATGAAGTCATGAAATTTGCAAATAAATGGATGCTAAGTGAAGTAACACAATCACAGAAAAACAATGTTTGATGTCCCTCATTTATGGATCCTAGCACCAAATCCTTATATACTCTGTCATTTTGGTATAAGTTTGGAGGGTATATATGCATATTTTGGAGTAATATAAAATTAAAGGGAACAACAACAACAAAAGACTTGTTCAAGGAGATGACCAACAACAGTAAATTTTACATTGAAAAAGTTAAAAAAAAAAAAGACTAAGAAAAAGAGGCAAGACAGGACTTAACATGTATGGCTGAATGCATGAGCTCAGATGGGGGGGGCGTGGATGGGAAAATGGGTCTAAATTTGATTGGGAAATTTTATATGAAATGCACAAAAGCTCAATAAAAATCTTTTAAAAATTGCAGCAATTTCCTGGTTAGTTTTATATACTATACATATGTTCATTAAAGAGTGCCGTGCTATTATTCTGTTATTTGAATGAACCTCTTCTGTTCTCCCTTTTCCCAGGGACTCTCTAATATCTATATAAAATTTCACTAATTTTGAATTACTTAGAATAGTTCTATTTTCTGTTCTAAGGAAGACTGGCAGTTTCTTGAGTACAAACAGAGAGACTCAAGGCTGGTTGACTCTAGAGTACTTTCAAAGAATAAGAATTAGGATACAGCTTACAAAGCTAGAAAGGGAGGGATGAGAGAGGGATGAAAAAAAGGATAAAGGAAAAGAGAGAGGAGAGGGTGAGGAAGAGAGAGAAAGGGAGAGAGAGACAGACAATAATGGAGTTCTACTCAGTGGTAGAAAAGATGAAATTATGAAATTTGCAGGTGAAATGGATGGACCTATCAACTGTTTATACTAAGTGAAGTAACGCAGACTCAGAAAAATAAGCAATGTATATTCTCTCGCGTTTGTGGATATTAGCAACAAATTGTTAGATGTGAGTATATACCCTGATGTAACCACAGGAGACAGGAAAATGGAAAGGAACCAGGGGGTACGGGGGGAGAAGGAGCTCAATCAGGAAAGAGAGAGAATAGGAGGCAGGTGTTATCAATGTGGAAGTAGAAAAAGGGGGGACTCTTGAACTGAGGAGAGAATAGATTCAGGAGGAGACGGGGGAGAGACAAATAAGCCTTAGGTGGCATGAAGATCCACAAGGAAATGTATTAGCTCAAAAGCCTACTGCAAAATGCACATACTACACATATAGTATATAATATAAAGTATTATATATGTATATATGGTTCTTGTGAATAGCTGAAGGGTATACAACAACAACAACAACAACAACAACAAAAACCCATGCTCCTGGACAGGAGAAATTTCCCTTCACATTGTTGGTCAGAGTAGTCCAAGAGACCTATCTATGCCCTACAAACGATGTACTGCTCTTCTTCCTCTCTGGATTCCTATGGTAGAACTCAGCCTGCTAGAGAGAAACCACCAGCACTCATGGTACTGAGACCACTTGCATCATCACCACTGACCAATGGGGAGAGTATAAGATATACACTGATCAGTATCATGGCACTCTGGCCTCTCCAAGCTAGGAAGACAGTAGAAGAGGGTCTCAAAAAGGAGTTAGGTCTTGGCTCAATCCTGACCAAAAGCAAAGTCCACCTTCTTGTGTTTTAGACAGGAGTCAACCTTGAAATAAAGCATTATCTCCCCTTCCCCACAAAGTGGTATCACACAAAGGAAGCTAAACTAGCTTCGCATGAGATCCCTTAATGTCCAGACTTCCCTGATGAAGACACTCATGTCATTGAACTGGATGAAAAAGGACAACAGAACATGATAGTGGTGATCTGATCATTAGTCAGGGCTCCCTACGGGAACAGAACTGACAGGGTAAATGTATGTGTTACAGGAATTCATTAGTCAGTTTACTTCAAGATAGTAAGGACAGTTGAATCACACTTGATTGGCAGAGGACACACTAGGTGCTCTTCCTTGAGGCTTGGTAGCCTCAGCAGCCAGAGGAATACCACAGTGACTGTTTCCCACAGAGGCTGAGAACCTGGTCGTCATTCCGTCCATCAGGATGGGTGCCTCAACAGTCCCAATCTGGCACTAAAAACCCAAATGGCGTCAGTCACTGGTCCTCAGTCAATGATAGAAGCCTGGAAATATTGGCTCTTGTGGCAAGGGAATCAGTAACAGTGGCAACAGAAGGCATCAACTCAGTTAGGGAGAAGGAAAACAGTAACTTTCCTTCCGCCACGGGCCTCTTTGTCTGGGCTGCTTTGAAGAGGGGCCACCCATACTTGGTGTGGGTATGCCCATATAAATAAAGCAATCAGGACAATTGTTCAGGTAGGGCTCCCTACAGCTGACTCTTTCATCACAGGCAGCTGTCTGAAAGGGTTTCAGTGAAAAATTTTGAACACTTCTGAACCAAATGAAAAGGATAACATCCCAATAGGAATTAGGGCTGGAGACATGGCTCAATGATTAAGAGCACTGGCTGCTTTTGTAGAAGACCCAGGTTTGGTTCCCAGCACCCATGTGGTGATTAACGACCATCAGAAACTCCACCTCTAGGACATCCAACACCTTCTTCTGGCCTCCTTGGACATTGTATACATGTTACATACATGCAGGCAATACACTCACACACATTAAGAAAACTTCTTAAATGAGAGTTAAGAGGTAGTTAATGCTTTCTTGGCTCCTTGCTCTACGATGTTTGGGTCTTATCTGTAGAGGTTGTCGCGTAGATGTGTGCCTAGGCATTAGCCATTCACAGACCACGTCTGTATGTGTCCAGTTGTGGGACTTTGTACTACTCTCATCTGGTGCAAAAGAAGCTTTTTTTTCTGATAGGTGTCTAGGATATTTGTCTGTAAATATAAGGATACTTCTTTGGGGGTTAGTAAACTGTTACCTTAGCCTAGGTATGTCACCTTGTGGATTTGTCTAAGATCTATGACCTCTCCAAATGTGTGCATCTGGCTACGTTTGCAATACCATACATGAGTTTCCTCTCACTGAGTGGGCTTTAAGTCCAATTGGTTAGCCACTGAATTCCTCCGAGATAGAAGTGCTGCTATTGCATCGACGTTGTATGCTGTGCTGGTCATTGACGTGGATATTTGGTCTTGAGGTTGATGTTGGACCATCGATTGATGATTTCCCTTAGTGACTTGCATACTGCTCTCCACAGCTATGAGAGTCAGCCTTCAGGGGAGATGACTTCCAGGTCAGCTCCACTGCTCAAGATCCAGTCTCTCAAGTATGTGCCCTATCTTCAGCAATAGGGTCTTACCTATTGGTTCTGGGAGGCAATCAAGGGCTGTGGTAATAGCCTGTATAATTTTGGGAGTCTCTTGGACTACCCTGGCTAATGACTCAAAGAAGGTTTCTCCGGTCTTAAAATTTTTATAAAAGAAATGTAAAATAGTCCAAGTGGATTATTAGAGAGCATAATTACTTGTGACAGCATGCACAAACCCAGGCAGACAAAAAGCCAGCACAGATAGAGGAGGGAGGAAGGAAGCCCAGCCTCAGCTGAGGAACTTTCGGCAATTGATGGCTACTTGGACAGGGAGAGTCAATTATTTTTAGAGGTATGATATGGATAGGTTGATCAGACTCCAGGGGATAGACTCCTACACAAGAGTGTTCAGGGAACACAAATTAGGCTTGCTATGCTTTTAAAAAATAAGGATAGATTAGCTGGGCGTGGTGGCACACACCTTTAATCCTAGCACTTGGGAGGCAGAGGCAGGCGGATCTTTGTGAGTTCAAGGCCAGCCTGGTCTACAGAGTGAGTTTCAGGACAGCTGGAGTTACAGGGAGACCCTGTCTCTAAAAGACAATAATAATAATAATAATAATAATAATAATAATAAGGATAGATGGGGTTGGAGATATGGTTCAGTGATTAAGAGCACTAGTTGCTCCTGCAGGGAACCCTCATTAATTACCTTCTTCTATGAGATGCACTAATCTGTGGGTATGGCAGTAGGTTATGAAAAGTCATTTTAGTACTATGTCTATTTATGTCCATTTTTAAAAATTTTATTTATTTTTGAATGTGTATGAATGTACTGTCTGCATGTAAGTTTGTGCACCCGTGTCGTGCAATGCCGCGGAGGTCAGAAGAGGGTCTCGGATTCCCCTGGAACTGGAGTTCTTCTGGAATTGGAGTTACAGACGGTTCTCAGCCGCCATGTGGGTGCTGGGGATCGAACCCCGGTCCTCTGCAAGAGCAGTTGGTGCTCTTAATGGCTAGGCTATCTCTCCAGCTCCTATTTATGTCCATTTTTACTATGTCCATATTAGTAGTAGGTTCTCCCCAGGGGTCTATGACCTGTCTTGTCACAGGTTCTTGAACTCAATAATGGTGTCAGGTATGGGTTATATCTCCTGTATCAGGCCTTAAATACAATCAGAGGGTCATTAGTTACTCCCAGAATATTCATGCCATATTGCAGTAATAAGCATATGTTGCCAGATGAGTTGTTATTGTAGATCAAAGGATTCAAATCTGAATAACACTGATGATTACTTTTCTCTTCTGCCAGTGTGCAGAGAACCTTCCAGCACTCCAAACACTAGCCAGTAGTGGAAAGATGGCTGATCTTGCAAAAGACCTTTCATTTTGTTAGGGTGTTGTTATTGTTATTGTTCTTGTTCTTGTTGTCTGGTCTTTTTGAGACAGGGTCTCCCTGTAGCCCCAGCTGTCCTGAAACTCACTCTGTAGACCGGATTGGCCTTGAACTCACAGAGATCCGCCTGCCTCTGCCTCCCAAGTGCTAGGACTAAAGGCATGCACCACCACACCTGGCCTATCAGTCATTGTTTTAAGTACTCTCCCAGCCCTACTCTTTCTCCTTTTCTTCTAGATCTCCAAGGACATGTGTTATATTTTTTAAAATATATTTACTCTGATTTCTGAAATTTTGCTCATATTTTCCCAGTTTATTTTCCTGTTTTTCAGACTGAGTAGTTTCTTTCGTCTTTAAAGTTCATTAATTTTATGTCCCTTCTATTGTGCTATTGAGCCCACCACTGTGTTTTTAATTTTAGTTATCATATTTTTTCATTTTTAAAAATTTTTTTCATTTTTAAAAATGACTGAAAACTCAAATGTGGACAATGAACAAAAAAGAAAACATAAACCTACAGCTTCAAGAAGTTGAACAACAAATCCCAAAGAAAAAACTCAAATTCACACAAAGACCCACTATTTCAAAAGTAAAAATTTTTTGAAAATTAAAGACAAAACCCACATGAAGTAGTGAAGAAGAACACTAGATGTACATGTGAGAACAATCATCCAGATAGTGGGGTGCTCAGCAGAAATCAGAGGCAAAGGAAGGACATGGCATGACATGTCCTAAAGAATATTGTCAACCCAAAATCCAGCAAAGCTACCTTTTATGATGATGCATGAAAGTTAAAATAACTTGTCAAGGAAAATCCATTAGAAAATAAACAAATAATGATCTTGGAAATTTGGTTATGAAGTACGCAGTAGGGAGAAGTGCATAAATTAAATAGATTTTTCTTTTCCAAGTATTCACACTGGTGATTAAAGAAAATCTTTGAGCATTGTCTGAAGTGGACCTTAAAATACATAGAGTAGGGGCTGGAGAGATGGCTCAGTGGTTAAGAGTGCCACCTAACTGCTCTTGCAGAGGACCCGGGTTTGATTCCCAGTACCCACATGGTGGCTAAGAACCATCTTTAACTCCAGTTCCAGGGGAATCCGACACCCTCTTCTGACCTCCAAGGCATTGCATGACACGGGTGCACCAACCTACATGCAGACAGTACATTCATACATGTAAAAAATAATAAATAAATAAATAATAAAAAAATAAAATAAAATACATAGAGTAAATATTTCAGAAAATTATAACACAAATGGGAAGGGTTAATAAATGTGAAGAAAAATAATGTGTATACCATCCTTTGAGTTAGTAATGACAGCAGTAAAGAGTCATATGTTATATATACAATGTAAAACATTATAACAACCACTATAATAGCTCTATAAAGGTTAAAGAAAGATCAAAATGGAATTCCTAATGAAGTATAAGAAACCACAGGATGGCAGGAATAAAGAAACAAAAATTAGAATAGACTAGATTTTAAAATCACAAACTTAAATCTAAGAGGGTATTACATTAAGTATAAATGGTCTACATCGATTTTTTAATTAAATCTTGACAGATAATTGGAAGAAAACAATGAAGAGAATCTTTCTACCTGATTCTAAGTCTTGTTATATATCTACAGTAATCAAAACAATGCGGTATTGGTGAAGGAAGCGGCATACATAAATCAATGGATTAGTTACAGAAACCAAAACAGATATGCCCAGGTGATTTTTTTATTGAAATGCAAGAGCAATCAGTAAAGGAATGGTAGCCTTTTCAAAAAGGTGTTAGAATAGTTGGATATATTTAGAGACAAAAAATGAACCTCAACTTAATTTTCATACCTGTGTAAAAATTAAACATGGGTCAGGGATTTAATGTGAACCTCAAAACTATAAAACACTCAACTTAGCATGGGATACTCAAAATGCTGAGTATCTTGGAACAGCATCTTAAAATTGGCACTGAAGGCATGAGCCCCACAAAGATGTAAATAATAACATGAGTCCCATCCAAGTTAAAAACTTGCTGCACAGAAGACCCTATTCAGGGAAAGATGCAATAAGCCACAGTCTGAGAAAATATTTGCAAACTCTCTGTATAACAAAGGACTATTATTCAGACTATTTAAATCTCTCACAAGCCAACAGTAAAAAAAGATACTCATAATGAATTGTCCATCATCATTAGCCATTAGAGAAAAGTAAATTAATACCACCTATCAGAATGGTTACAATAAAACATAATATCATCATCAAACAGCAACAAGAAACCAGAGGGATTGAATTATTCATATATTGCTTTGGGAATGGAAAACAGTACAGCCATTCTGGAAGACAGTTTGACTGTTTTAAAAATGACATGCAAAAAATAATAAAAATAAATAAAAATGACATGCAAATACTCTATGATGCAAGAGTTGCTTCCCTGGGCATTTCTCCCAAAGAAATGAAGACTTGAACTGTCTGCAAAAGTGTCTGACACGCAGTGGTTTGCCAGGGCCGCCATTTATAAAATGCCATAAAATTTACTGAACAGAAATTTCTCATCTCAGTTTTGGAGGATGAAAGTCCAAAACCAGGTTTCAGAAGGATTGCTTCTGTCTAAGGATTATAGAAAACTGTGTTCCACGCTCCATCCTAGCTTCTGGGGGCTACTGGCTAACTAGAGTACTCCTCGCCTTGATGATTCATCATGCCAAGCTCCAACTTCTATTCAAGTGGTACTCTCTGTGTGCATGTCTGTGTTAAAGTTGACATTTTACATAGAGACCAGTCACTTTAGAGTAAAGCCAACCCTGGTGACTACATTTTAACTTGTTAAAGACTTGTTCCTAATAAGGGCACATTCTGAACTACTTGGAGAGTCAAACCTGAACATAAAAAAATGTTCCATATGTGTCTATGCCAAAGTAACCTACCATAACTATTAGTGCTGCTTAAATACCTATATATCTAATTGCTTGTGCTTCATTAGTAGGATCGAAAGGTTACTCCTGAACAAACTGTCAGCCCATGAAAGGAAACAGCCAGAATTGACCAGAATCCAAGTCAACAGCTCCAGAGAGAGAGGACAGTTTTACTTCTCATCCACCTGTGCCCCTTTTCTAAGCCTAGGGAACAATCTGCGGAAGAGGGGGCGTGGTAGAATGTAAAGGCTGCGATTGGGGTGAACGGTGAAACTACAGCGATGTAGTCTGGACACTCATTTGATCAACTTGATTGAACAAACAACCTGTCAACCTCCACTGAATGGTGGGACTGTGGGGGTTTGGGCACAACAGTCTATAGATTGGTTTTGCACGAAGGATGCTTATACTCATGGATTATCACTTATAGCTAAAAAATGAAAAAAAATAAACCTGAAAGATGCAGGACAGTTATGGCAGAATACATGATCTGGGATGGGGTGGGGGTGGGGGGGAAGGGAAAGGGAAATATGCCTGATCTGAATTGGAAAATGATGTACGAAATGCACAAACCATCGATAAAAATTAAATTAAAAAAAATGTTCCCCTACTTTTTTAGGGGATGTAATTTAAGCCATGAAAGAATTTCTCTAATTTAGCCATTAGAGAAAAGTAAATTAATACCACTTATCAGAATAGTTACAATAAAATGTAATATCCCATAACTGGATGCAACCCAGAAATCTTACTTATAGATCAATGTTTAAAGTAACTATGGAAAATCTGTATCAAAGATTATTACTCCATAATAAAATAGGAAGAAAAATTTATCTGTGTAACAATCTGATCTTCTCTCCAGGAAACACCAAATGCATAAAGACAATCCCAGAGGTCACACAGGGAATGACTTCAAGGATGCCATACTCTTTTTCCAATTTGTTCTTTGAAAATTTCAAATGAGTTATGTGCGTATTTTGATTGTATTTGCCACCGATTACCCTCTCCATTGACTTTTCTTAAAGAAATCTTGGCTCATTTGTTGATTTCTTTGGAATTTTGTTTTGTATTATTCCCTCCTTAGAATTATTTAAAAAGTTTTATGTGTATGAGTGTATTGCCTGCATATATGTAAGAGCACCCATGTTATACAATGCCAATAGAGGTGAGAAGAGGACATTGGATCCCCTGGAACTAGAGTTATGGATGGCTGCTAGCCACCATGTAGGTCTGGGAATTGAACCTGGGTCCTCTGCAAGAGCAGCCAATGCACTTAACTGCTGAGCCATCTCCTTATACTTTTGCGTCACTTGTGTTCTACATCCCACCACACACACACACACACACACACACACACACACACACGCACTTTAGGCTTCTCCCTCATGCCCCCTTTCTACCTTACTGGCCTTTACAGGCATTCTAAGTTAAATACACACAAATCAAAAATTCAAATCCCGGGTCTGCATATGAATAAGAACATGCAGCATTTGTCTTTCCGAACTTCTGTTACTTGACTTAGTATAATATTATCTAAGTTATATCTATGTTTTTGAAATTTTTCATAATTTCTTTTTCTTTATAGCTGAATAAATTGCGTTGTGTATATAGAGCAATAATGAACATGGATATTCAAGTACCTCTGTGGTGGGATATAGAGTCCTTTGTGTATATCCCCAGGAATTGTATAGCTATGTAATATGGTAATTCTATTTTTGTTTCTTTGAGGAACTTTTAATGTGCATTGTGTCTTCTGCACTACGGTTTTGCTATCAAGTTCTGATGGCAACCAAGAGGAATGGTAATACCCTGTATTGCTCGGAGGATCCCTGGGAGATCTATGAACAAAATCCCAAGGGGCCGTATACCATACCTGGTACTGGGCTTTTTATTTGGTGACCTATGATTTCTGGGGTGAGCATAATCCCTGATATAGGGAAACTCCAATTAATCTATTTTATATGAATATGTCTATATATTAAGCCTGTAAAATAGTGAGTTTTCATATGGCTTGTTCAAACATCATTAGTATTATTTGTCCCCCAAGCACCCTCTTTTGCCCTACTCTGCCAACCCCGTTCCCACATAAACATGCCTCCCCTTTATTCATCTCTTGAAAACTCTCTGTCCAGTTGCATATCACATTTTTAATTGGGTTATTTGCTTCTTTTTTATAAAATATTTTAATTGATGTTTTGAGCGATTCGTGCAAAATTTCTCAGTCCAATTTAGACTCATTCCCCTTTCCATGCCTCACACCCCACCTCCAGTTCATGCATTCTGCCATACATATCTTGCATCTTTTTCTCAGTCTTTTAAAAGTTTTTCTAGGCACAGGTTTACTGTTTTGGGCAGAAGTTAACTGTTTCAGTCAGTTCTTTGACCCAGTCCTTTTGTTGTTGTTCCCTCCCATTTCTATTGCTCCAGGCTAAGATCAAAGAAAACAAAGACACCAAGTGTTGGAGAGGTTGTAGGGAAAGGGGAACACTCATCCACTGCTGGTGGGAATGCAAACTAGTACAGCCACTATGGAAAGCAATGTGGAGAACCCTTAAAAGTCTCAAAATGAGCCTACCACCTGACCCAGTCATACCACTCCTGGGTATATACCCACAAGATACATCCTACGGCAAAAATACATGCACAGCTATGTTTATTGCAGCTGTCTTCATAATAGTGAAGACCTGGGTTATTTGCTTCTTAAAGCTTAGGGTTTTTTTTTTAGTTGTTTGTATGCTTCAGATATTAATCTTCTATTAGATGTATAGCTGGAAAATATTTCCTCTCTTTCTCTAAGCTGCCTCTTTACTTCGTTGACAGTTTCCTTTGCTATTCAGAAGCTTTTTTTGTCTTTTTTTTTTTTTTTTTTTTTTTTTTTTTGTCTTTTTGAGACAGGGTCTACCTTGTATGACCTAGATGCCTGGGAAACTCAAAGAGGCTGGCCTTGAACCCACAGAAATCCTCCTGCCTCTGCCTCCACAGTGCTGGAACTAAAGGCATGTGCCACCATACAACGATTAATGTTTTTAATTCTGTGAAGTCCAACTTTCAATTGTTGCCCTTGTTTCCTGAGCAGTTGAAGTCCTGTTAAAATAGTTGCTGTCTGTGCTGTACCGTGGAGTTTGTCCTCTGTTTTGGAGTTTCAGGTTTTACATTAAGGTCATTGATTCCTTTGGGGGTATTTTTTGGTCAGGAGGAGAGATAGAACCGATTCGGCTTCACAATTGATATCCAGTTTCTCCAGCAGTATTTGCCGAAGCACTATTGGTCTCTTTTTTTGATCTGTACTTTTGGAATTTTTGTCAAAAATGGGGCAGCTGTAGCATCATGAATCTCTGTGCTAGTCCATGTATCCACATGTCTGTTTTTGTGCTGGTACCATGCAGTTTTTATTACTAGGGTACTATGATGTAGCTTGAAATCAGGCATGGTATTACCTCTAGCGTTATTCTTTCTACTCAGGATTGGTTTGGCTGTTTGAGGTCTTTTGTGTTTCTACATGAATTTTTTTTTTAATTTTTATTAATTTTATTTATTTCTGTATGTGTATGAATGTACTGTCTGCATGCAAGTTTGTGCACCCGTGTCGTGCAATGCCGCGGAGGTCAGAAGAGGGTGTCGGATTCCCCTGGAACTGGAGTTCTCCTGGAATTGGAGTTTCAGACGGTTCTCGGCCGCCATGTGGGTGCTGGGGATCGAACCCGGGTCCTCTGCAAGAGCAGTCGGTGCTCTCAACCGCTAGGCCATCTCTCCAGCCCTCTACATGAATTTTAAAAACTTTTTTAAGCCAATTTTATTGAAGTTTTGTGCAGTTCATACAAAATTTCCTTATCAAATATAAACGCATTCCCCCTTCCTCTCCCCCACCCCACCATAGCTCATACATTTTGCCAAACATGTTTTTCATCTTTTTCTCAGTCTCTTTTTAAAATTTTCGGTGCAGAAGTTTACTGTTTCGGGCAGAAGTTCACCATTTCAGTCAGTTTTTTGACACAGTCTTTTATTGTTGTTGTTGTTGTTGTTGTTCCTTCCAATTTGAATCACCCCAAAATATGCATATATGCATGCCACACATATGATTATGACATGATGGGTTTTAGCATCTTCAGCTTATGATTTCTTTTTTTAATTAATATTGATTTTTTTTTTCTTTATTAGGATGAAAGCTGTCATGTTTTCCTTAGGAATTGTTCAAAAGCTCCTCCTTGGCAAGCCCAAACAACCATCAGTCCTGCCCTTGTGCTCCACAAGACCCCAGGGTCTTCCCTTACCATGGTCACCAAATGAGGTCCAGTAAGTATCACATCCTGTCTTGATCTTCCTGTACTGGCCTCCATGATGCAGCCTGGGTAGTCCAACAATGGCAGTCTATACTCTGAAGAGGCTGAAATCCCAGTACCTGCTCAGTCCACAAGCTGGATGTCTCAGCAGTCCCCATCTGGCACTGAAGGTTTGGAGGATTCTTGGAGAGACATGAGTCTTCAGTCTCTATTGTGCGGCATTGTGAATTCTGCTGGATGAATACCAAAGGCTTGAAAGAAGCCTGAAGAGTTGGTGGAGGGCCAACGTGGTATGATTGTGCTTGGATGCTTGGGGGTGGTAGAAGCCTGCAGAGTTTGGCTAAGACTCTGCCCTTGAATGTGCATGGAATGTGAACACAGGAATCATTAGACATATTATTGCTGAAACTCAATGTCACTATGTCCCCTGTTTACTTTTACAGCTGGGCCTACTGACCCTTGGATTCTGTTTTTCTCCTAAAGCCTTCCTTACATCTAGCACGTATACATGCTATAGCTTTCTATATTTGTCCTGGGGTAACCTCTACAAGCTGTGAGACATATAAAACCTTAAGATTCAGAAATAAAACTTTGTCAGCCTTCCTTCAAGTTGGTTGTCCATGTCCTTCATCAGAATGGTGGTCCAGTTCTCAGAACCTAGAGTTCCACACATATTGGAAGGTTGAAACGCTGTGTCTCATGTGCCTTTGAAAGATGGCAAAAGCAGTGGCAGCCACAGGGTAACTGCACTTGCCAGTAAGAATTGAATTTTTAAAACTTTTAAGAATTTTCTTCTCTATTTTTGTGAAGAGAAATAGAATTTGGATTTGGATTCTGTTGAGTCTATAGATTGCTTTTAGTAAGAGGGTCAGTATTTTCTATCTTCTCCTATCTCCCTCTTTGATGTTTTAAGATTTTCATTGTAGAATTATTTCACATCCTTAGTTTAGTTCAATGTATTTTTTAGCTATTGTAAATGGGACTGCTTCCCTGGGTTCCTTCTCATTATGTTTGTCATTGGATGTAGGAATGTAGTTAGCACTCTCCCGCACTTGGAGAAGCAAACCACACCTGCCAGATTAAAAGGAAAAAGGAGGAAGAGATGCCAGCGGCTTCTCCTGGAAGCTGGCACAAAACGCAGCACACCAGCTGGCTGTGAGGACTTCCACCTCACAACCCGGTCTGGCCTGGCTATTTGCCTGACACAGACCCTGGGCCTTGTGGAGCTGGCTACCACCCTACTATGGCTGCATTAATCCCACCTGCCAGGGACTGACTACAGCCCAAGAGATTCCTCAGGCTGGTGGCCTCCTCCAAGCCACCAGCCAAAACCCAGCCAGCAACTCAATACTCTCTTCCCAGGTTGGTAGTCCAAAAGGAGGACCATATTCCAACCAATCCCTGCTAGTATTCAACACTCAAAACATAAGCCTGATGGGATTAATTTACACACCTGTAATTTACTGTTCACCGTCCATTCTTTTTTCTTTTTTTCTTTTTTCGAGACAGGGTCTCCCTGTAGCCCTAGCTGTCCTGGAACTCACTCTGTAGACCAAGTTTGCCTTGAATTCACAAAGATCCGCTTGCCTCTGCCTCCCAAGAGCTAGGATTAAAGGTATGTACCACCATATCCAGCTTACAGTCCATCCTTAATATAGACAAACTGATGGCTCATCTCTCTCAGCCAATCCTAAGCCTCTGCCTCACACCCCTTGTATACATCGCTCGCTATTGTTTCACCACTTATCATGTGCTTGGGTCACAAATGAATCATGAGTTGATACAAACCATTCTCACCTAGGGATAGAGTCAGGTGTGAACAACAGGCAAGCAATTTAAGATAATGCAGCCACAGGTGACCCGTCTCTTCCAGATAGGAAGACTACTGATTTAGTGAATTTTGTTTCTTGCCACTTTGCTGAAAATGTTTATCAGTTCTAGAAGATTCCTGGTAGACTTTTCAGTATCTCTTAGACCTAGAATCTATGCCAGGTAGCATTAGTGTCTACTTGATACAACCTAGGTAGAGGGAGCCTCTATTGGGGAATTGCTTCCATTGGACTGGCCTGTGGCCATTTCTGTGGGGCATTTTCCTGATTGTTGAGTGATTTGGGATGGCCCAACCCACTGTGGGTAGTGCCACCCCTGGGCAGGTGGTCCTGTATTGTGCAGAAAAGCAGGCTGAGCACAGGCCAAAGGAGGAAGCTAGTAAGCAGCATTCTTCCAGAGCCTGTGCTCCAGCTCCTGCCTCCACGTTCCTGCCGAGATCATACCTTGCGCTACCTCAGTGATGAACTTGACCTGGGAGATATAAGTCAAGCATACCTGTCCTAGTTTGTCTTCCATTGCTGTGACAAAACACTCTGTCCGACACCAACTTGGGGAGGAAAGGGTTTATTCAGCTCACATTTCCTGGGTCACAGTTCATCACTCAGGGAACCCAAGGTAGGAACTCAGGGCAGGAACCTGGAGGCAGTAGCTGAAGCACAGGCCATGGAGGAGTACTTCTCACTGGCTTGCTCCCCTGGCTCATGCCCAGTCCGCCCTCTTATACTGTACACAACAATCTGCCCAGAGTGGCATCACTCATTGTAGGTCGGGCCCTCCCACACTGCTCGACCATCAAGACAATACTCCACAGATGTGGCCACAGGCCAATCCAATGGAGCCAATTCCCCAATTGAGGCTCCCTCAACCCAGGTGTGTCAAGTTGACACTAAAGCTATCCAGCACAATACCCTTTCCTTACCAAGTTATTATTGGTTGGAGTGTTTTATTACAATAACTTAGAACAATAGCTCAGTATAATTTTATTATTTTCTCCATATTTATGTACTTGAACAGAATCATATGATCTGCAAATCAGCATTCCTTGAGTTCTTCTTTTACTATTTGTTTCCTTTTTATTTATGGAAATATCTTATTATTCTAAGATTTCAAACACTATATTGAATAAGACTGGAGAAATAGTCACCCTGTCTTATTAATGATTCTAGTAAAAATGTTTTGCATTTTTCCCCATTTAATACAAAATTGGCTGTTAAGTTTGTCATATATAGCTTTTATTGTGTTGAGATAGGTTCATTTTTGAGTTTCTTCAGGCCTTTCACCATGATGGGTTGGTGGATTTTGTCAAAACCTTTTTCTATATCAAGATAGCCATGTGATTTCTGTCCTTGCATCCATTTCTGAAATTTATAACATTTATTGATATGAACATATTGAACCATCCTTACATCTCTAGAAAAAAAAATCCAACTTTAATGTGTTGAAAGATTTTTTGATGTGATCTTGAATTTGGTTTGCAAGTATTTTTTGGTTTTGTATTTTTTTTATTTTTTTAGCCCCAGCTGGCCTGGAACTCACTACGTAGACCAGGCTGGCCTTGAACTCACAGAGATCTGCCTGCCTCTGCCACCCAAAAGCTGAGGTTAAAGATGTGCACCACCACCCTGGCAGTTTGCAAGTATTTTATTGAGCATTTTTGTTTACCAGAGAGATAGGTCTGTAATTTTCCTTTTATTGCTTCTTTATGTAGTTTTGGTGTCAGGATAACACTACCTTCATAAAAAGAGTTTGGTAGTAGTCTTTCTTTTCATGTTTTATGAAATGGTTTGAGAAACACTAGTGTTAGCTCTTCTTTGAGTGTTTGGGAAAAATTAACCAGTGAATCCATCTGGGAGTGAACCATTTTTTTAGTTGGGACATTTTTTAATGGCTGCCTCATTCTCACTGCTTGCTATTGATCAGTTTCAATTTATCTGGCCTGGGTGAATCTGGTAGGTCATAGGCATCTTGAAATTTATCTATTTCTTTTAGATTTTCCAGTTTACTGGGATGTATTTTTGTTGTTGTTGTTGTTGTTGTTGTTTGGTCTTTTTGAGACAGGGTCTCCCTGTAGCCCCAGCTGTCTGGAACTCACTCTGTAGAGCAGGGTGGCCTTGAACTCACAAAGATCCGCCTGCCTCTGCCTCCCAAGTGCTAGGATTAAAGGCGTGCGCCACCATGCCCGGCTGGGATGTATGTTTTTAAGGTATAACCTATTTTCAATTTCATTGGCATATATTGCAACAGCTGCCTTCTCATCATTACTTGGAACTTTCTTTAGTTAGTTTGGCTATGGTTTGTCAATTTTGTTTATCTTTTCAAAGAACTCTCTGTTTCATTGGTTCTTTGTATTTTTCCTTTTCCATTTCATTAATTGCTTCTTTGACCTTAAAGATTTTTTTCTGTCTACTGATTTGGCATTTGATTCATTCTTCTTTTCCAAAAACTCTAAAGTGTATTGTGAAGCTATTTTCTTCAAAGCTCTCTGATTTTTTTTTAATTTTATTTTGTAAAATACAGGTCTCCCTGTATCCCTAGCAGGCCTGGAATTTACTATGTACATCAGGCAGCCTGGATCTCACAGAGCTCCACCTACCTCTGCCTCCTGAGTGCTGGGATTAAAGGCTTAGGCCACTGTGCCTGGCCTTTTTTCCGATTTTTTTCTTTCTTTTTAAAAATCATATTTTTATTAATATCATTTCTGGACAGTTACATACACACATATAATTATCTTCACCCTCCACCCTCTTTTATCTCCTTCCCACCTCTATCAACCCCCCACTTCCTCCCTATAAGTCCCTTTCTCACATTTATGTCTGTCTCTCTTTTGTTTCATGAGCCCCTGAATTTAACCAGGACCATCCATCCACTTGGCCATGAATGTAGTACTATCCATTAGAACCTGGTGGGCTCAGAAGTGGGTTCACATCTAAAGACAATGACTCCTCCTACCCCAGCATCCATCAGTAGCCAATAGTTCCCCAGGGAGAGGTAGGACCCATAGCTAATGTTGACAAGCCCAGTCTTGTGTGGCCAGGTTGTGATTGCAATGGACCACCATCTTCAGAATATGATGATTCACAGCCCTTCCCCCAACATCTAGCTCTCAAATTCTTTCGCCCCCTCTTCCACACTGTTTTCTGAGTTTTAGAGGGGGTGGTATAAATATCCTGTTTGGGCTGAACGCTCATCATCTTGATCAGCCACAAGTCTCTGCATTCAGGCTCGGTACACCGAGAAGAAAAGTTTTACTGATCAAGGCAAACAGTATCATTTGTCTGTGTGATATAAATCTAAATATTTTGAAGGCAGTTTGATGTCATGTCATACTGCCAAGAAACAGTAGTAAGTTCCTACTCAGGGTTTATGACCTCCCTAACCACAGGTTCTTGACCAGTGGTGTGGTGTCCAACTTGAATTCCCTCTTGTGGAGGGAATTCCCTCAAATCCAGAGAGCAGTTGGTTACTCAGGAAATAGTTCATTATTCCATTATGCCATTTTGCCATAGCAGGTTGGTATTTTAGCTTGAAGGGTTCACAGCTTCATAAAACTATTGACGACTTTTGTTGTTGTTGTTGTTGTTGGTGGTGGTGGTGGTGGTGGTGGTGGTGGTATTTTTGAGATAGGGTCTCTCTTTAGTCCCAGATGGCCTGGAGCTCACTCAGGTAGACCAGGTTGGCCTGGAACTCACAGAGATCCGCATGCCTCTGCCTCCCGAGTGCT
Source organism: Rhizomys pruinosus (assembly GCA_009823505.1). Taxonomy (NCBI): domain Eukaryota; kingdom Metazoa; phylum Chordata; class Mammalia; order Rodentia; family Spalacidae; genus Rhizomys; species Rhizomys pruinosus. The sequence goes on along the minus strand of VZQC01014004.1, from coordinate 1,432,202 downwards.
GGGATTAAAGGCAAGCACCATCATGCCCTCAAAGACTATTTTTATCCCCAGCAGAATGCATAGAACCTTCTGGCAATTTGGTTCTTTTTGTGGTTGCTTTGGTTTGGTCTGGTCTGGTCTGGTCTTTTCTAGTTTGGTTTGGTTGATTGAGACAGGGTCTCCCTGAAGCCCCTGCTAGCTTTGAACTCTCTGTGAGAACCAGGCTAGACTCACTCTTACAGAGATCTGCCTGCCTCTGCCTCCCTATTGCTTTGATTAAAGGCATGGGCACCAGACACCTTCATTTTTAAGAGCAATAAAACAGGTTTATTTTTTAATTTAACATTTATAATACATTATAAATCATATATTTCCTGTTTTAATTAGGAGGAAAAATTATAGACACCAATTTATAAATGAGCAAGAATGTAAGAAGGATTTTTAATTACCTTTACACATGACACATAAGGTGGTTTGAATGAAAAATGTCCCTCACAGGCTCCAGTATTTAATTCTTGGTCCTCAGCTGCTGGTCAATTAGAACTATAATCTCTTTTAGGTCTGTTTTCTCTGTACTCCATGGGTTTTGGTATGTTCTATTTTTATTTTTTAGTGTATTATTTTTTAATTTTCCTATTAATTTCTTTAATAGTCCATTCAATTGTATACTGCTTAATCTCCAGAAGTTTGTGTATGTTCTAGAGTTTCTCATGCTATTGATGTATAGTTTTATTCTATCGTGATCATAAAGAATACAAGGGATTATTTCAATTGTCCTGTATTTGTTGAGATTTATTTTGTGTTCTAATACATAATCTATTTTAGAGAAAGTTCCCTGGGCCAAGAAGAAGAATTTTTATTCTACAATGCTTGGATGGAATGCTCTGTAGATATCTATTAAAGTACATTTAATTTACCATATAAAACAATTCAAATATCCTTCTGTTTATTGTTTGGTCAATTAATGAGAGTATGGTATAGAAGTCACACATTACTATTGTGTTGGAGTATTTGTGTCTTTAGTAGTATTTGTTTTATGAAATTGCATACACCTCTATTTGATATTTGTACATTTAGCATATAAACTCTTTTAATGACCATAAAATAACTATCTTTAGCTGAAAACCATTTTTGAAATCTATCTTTAGATGAAATTGTTCCTTTCACCAGCATAAAATAACTATCTTTAGCTGAAATCTATTTTTTTTGAAATCTATCTTTGCTTGAATCTATTTTGTCAGATATTAAAAGGGTGACACAGGATTGCTCTTGGGTCCATTTGCTTAGAATACTTTTCCATACTTCTACCCTAAGGTACTATCTGCTTTCTGTGGTGAGGGACATTTCTTGAAAGCAACAAAATATGGATCTTGCTTTTGATCTAATCTGCTAGTCTGTGTCTTTTTTTTTTTTTTGGTCTTTTCGAGACAGGGTTTCCCTGTAGCCCCAGCTGTCCTGGAACTCACTCTGTAGACCAGGCTGGCCTTGAACTTACAAAGATCCACCTGCGTCTGCCTCCTGAGTGCTAGGATTAAAGGCATGTGCCACCACACCCAGCTGTCTGTGTCTTTTGATTGGGGAACTGAAACCATTAGTATTCAAAGTTGCTATTGAAGTATGTGTATTGATTCCTGTCATTTTGTTAATACTGTTTGAGGGTTTCCTCTTCCTCTCTTGCTTAACTATTATCCTACCATGGTTTAATCGTCCCTCCACCTTTGTGGGTGGATTTGTTTTTCTCCTCAGTCTGAATGAGTCCTCCAAGAATCTTCCATAGATTTGGAAGATTAGTGTTCACAAATTCCTTTAGCCTATTTTTATCATGGAAAATTGCACTTTCTCCTTCAGTTATGCCAGATAGCTTTGCTGAGTCAAGTGTTCCAGGTTAGTAGTTGTCTTTCAGAACTTGAAATGCATCCTTCCACATGCTCTTGCCTTTTAAAGTTTCAGCTGACAAATCTGCTGTTATTCTCATATCTCTGCTTTTATGTGTAACTGGTATCTTTCTCTTGCTGCTTTCAATATACTTTATTTGTTCTGTATATTTATTTACTGGTTTAATCATAATATGACAAAGGGAGGTTCTTTTCTAGTCTAGTCTATTTAGTGTCCTAAATGCCAACTATATCTGGATTGGCACCTCTTTTCCTAACCATGGGAATTGTTTTTATGATCTCTTGAAACTGTTTTCTATGCCTTTAGAACTAGATTTGGATTTGGATTCTTCTCCTCCTTTTTCTCCTCTTTCTCCTCCTCCTCTTCTTCCTCTTTTCCTCTTCCTCCTCCTCTTTCTCCTCCCCTTTTTCTTTTCTTTTTCTTATTTTTTTCCTCCTTTTTCTTCTCCTTCTGTTTCTTTAACTCATAGATCTTGTCTTTTTATTGTGTTCTGAATGTACATCTCAGAATCCCCACGTGTACATTCCCATTATTTTATCTGACTCTTTGTCTGACTCTTACAGTTTCTCTACTTTGTCTTTAAGCTTAGTCTGTCCTCTTTTTTGATCTATTCTGTTGATAAGACTTTCCACAGAACCTTTTATTTGACTCGTATTTTTCACTTTCAGCATTTCTCAAGTTGATCTTCACCATCTCTCTTTATTGATGTCCCTTTTCTTTTTCTTCTTTTATTAAATTTTTCCATACATCATGCATCATTTCTCAATACAATTTAGACTCATTTCCCTTTCCATGCCCCCCACCCCACCAGAATTCATGCACTCTGCCATACATGTCTTGCATCTTTTTCTGAGTCTTTCCAGAGGTTTTTTTTGTTTTTTTTTTTGTTTTCAAAGCAGACAATTATTGCTTTGGGGAGAACTTCACTGTTTTCTGTCCTGGTTCTTTTTGTGGTGAGGTGAGGGCCTGTATCATGTCGCTATATTACAAACTCGCCTCTTCATCCGCAGGTTTGTGTTCTTATGCTAAAGTCGTTATTTTTCTTACTTCGTTTTTTTCTTGATTTTTTATTTGTGTGTGTGTGTGTGTGTGTGTTGTGTTTGTGTTTGGGGTGTGTGTGTGGTAAATGCAGGTCCTCATGGAGGCTAGAAGAGGGAATTCAGATCCCTTTGAACTGGAATTACAGATGCTTGTGAGCCACCCAGTATGGTGCTAAGGACTGAAGTCGTGTCTATCTCTCCACCCCTATTTTTCTTTGACTCCTTTGAGCATACTTACAACATTTGTTTTTTTTTTAAGGTGTGCACCACCATGCGAGGCCTCTAACTCAGTCTTACTAGATGCAAAAATTACTGTAGGATTAGTAATTGTTGAAGGAGTTATGTTGCCTTTGATTTTCATGCTTCTTATATTATTGTATTGGGATATATGCATCTGGTAGTGTTTCATTGCTTGGATTTTTAAATTAGCTATATTCAGTTATAAGATATTCCACTTTTAAGTGGGACTTAGGTATGACAGGGTGGTAGTGTGTAGTTCAGAAAATACTTCCTAGATCCAGAGACTCCGGGTGTCTGGTGCAGCCTCTATATGATTCCCCGAGTGTAATATTGGCTATAAGAGCAACCACAGCTCGTGGTCATTTCCACTATGCAAATGTCCTAGCGGTTAAGAGCGCCGACCGCTCTTGCAGAGGACCCGGGTTCCATCCCCAGCACCCACATGGCGCTGAAGCAGTCCTGAAACATCCAATTCCAGGAGAACTCGCGTCCAGGGAATCAGACACCACTTCGGTCTGACCTCCGCGGATTGCAATGACATGGGTGCACAAACTTATTTGCAGACAGTACATTCGTACTCACATACAAATAAAATAAAATTAATAAAAAAAAAAAAAATAAAAGTGGCTCCTTGACCTCAGTAACTTCTGGGGGATAAACAAAGAAGGATAATGTGGTGCATAGTCAGATTTTTAGTTACTAAGATTAGGTATGGGAGAGAAATGGGGTACGTAACACTAGGTATAAAATATTAAACCAGCTTTGAAAAGAAAAATCTAGATGGGAAAAATAAGTAGAGGAGGAAAATCAAAATAGTCCTAGAGCCCATAGATTTTAGAGAGAGTTCAAGCTCTGGAAGGTTCTAATTAAGAAGAGAGGAGAGATGGGAGGAGAGAGAGAGGAAACTGAGGTAGGACTAAGAAGGGAGTCTGAGATGTGCATGACGGAAGAGTGAAAAGAGTCTTATGGTGGACACGGGTGGGGACAGAATGATCCTGAAATCTAATGAAGCAATACAAACAAAATCAAACCAATCATGAGATGCATATGAGAGTGGAGATTAAATGATAGAAAATAAATAAAAAGAGCACTTCTGAGGTGACCCCGTGGCACTGTTATGGTACATCTAAAAAGGCTCTAGAAGGCTCCACTTGTCTCTGTGTGGGAGACACAAGTGGGAGCCAATGGTTTTTAAAGCCTTCGTGTTCTGTACGAGTCTAGTGTGGTGGGAGGGGGCAGTGTAAGTCCATTCCTGGTGGTTCCCTCAGACTCCTGCTCTCCACCTTGATTTCATCGGACCCCACAGATATGGTGCACGTGAGGAGCAGCGCTTCCTAAGCAATTTGTATTGCTCTTTTTGGAGCAATCTGATTCAGTCACAGCGGCGAATGATTGCAGGAAGACTTCTGGTCAGGCGTCAGTGCTCAGCTCTCTCATCTGCTTTCCCTGTAGAGATTGCTCACAGCTAAATACGCTCATTGACAGGCCTCGTCTCCTGTAAGAAAAGACTTATTGTGGGCTGGAGCAGATGCCCTAGCGGTTAAGGAGCACCTGACTGCATCTGCAGAGGGTCCCGGGTTCGATCCCCAGAGCCACATATTCCATGGCATGGTTGTAAACCATCAGTAACTCCAATTCCAGAGAACTCCATAGTTCCAGGTGGAATCCAAACACACCTCTTCTGACCGCCGTCGGCATTGCACGAGACATGGGTGCACAAACCTTGCATGCAGGACAGACATTACATACAACATTATTACACTTAATTAATTAATTAATAATTAATTAATTTAAAATTATCCCCAAACTGTTGTTGTTTTTTTTGTTGTTGTTTGGGGAGGTTTTGGGGGAGGGGCTTTTTTGAGACAGAAGTTCTCCCTGTAGCTCCCCAGCTGGGGCCTGGAACCGGTCATATAGGACCAGGCTGGGCACTTGAACTCACAGAATCCACCTGCCATGCCTCCAAAGTTACAGGATTAATTAAGGCTGTGCACCACACATCCCAGCTAGTTTTTGGTTTTTAAAGCTGACAAGTGGATGGACTCACACCAAGGGACACCTGGGGACACAAACTTTACTCAATAGATCTTAACTTCATAACAAAATACATGAAGTCTTGTGGGCAGGCTATGGGGGTGGGGGTGCATATACTGACTGCTCTTGCAGAGGATCTGGGTTCGATTCCCACCACTCAACCATCAGGAACTCCAGTTCCAGGGGATTAGATGCCTCTTTCTGCCGTGGGCCACTTGCAACAACACAGGTGTACTTTCATACATAACAGGCAAGACACACATACCATACGAATTAAAATAATAAATAAAATATTTCAAAAATAAATTTAAAAAGTAAAGTGTCTTGTTATATAGACGAGGCTGCCCTTGAACTTCCTATCCTCCTGTCTTGGCCATCAAAGTGCTAGGCTTATAGGTATGCACCACTGTAACTGGCTTTAGGATAAACAAATCTGGAGCCGAGGGTGGGTATATATTCCTGCAGTCCCTTCTACTCAGGACCATGAGATAGGAGGATCATGTGTTCCAGGCCACCTTGAGCTACATGGCAAGACACTATCTCAAAAGAAAGAAAATAAATAGATATTAAGCAAAGAAGTTCACTTTTTTCCTAGATACAATAATCGGGTGTGATGAAAACATAAAAGAAAATAAAAGAATAAGTGAAGAAATGTTTTAAATTATTTTTATTAATTCTTTGAGAACTTCATACAATTGTGAAATATTATGATCCATGTAACTCGAGCAATCCACACCACCCACCTCCTAACCCACCCCAACTTGTGTTTCTTTTTTTATCCCTGCAAGTCCATTTACTGATTACACAAACTACTCCTTGTGTGGTCACAACATGCCCGTGGAAATGACGACCCACGAGGGCCACACCCCTAAAAGACTGACTCTTCCTCTCTCAGCAGCTATCACCTCAGATGGGGGTGGGAATTCATGGCCACTCCCCCCCCCCACCATTCTGGGATTTGTTTCTACCTTGGACTTGAAGAGGTCTCATGCATGCTGTCACAACTGCTGTTTGGAAAGCCCTGTTCCTTATAATCATCCACCACCTCTGACCTTTACAATCTTTTTGCCCTCTCTTCCACAAGGTTCCCTGAGCCCTGCGGGGGACGGGGGAGGGGTAGAGGAGAATATAGGAATATAGCATAAGGTATAGATGTCTCATTTCAAACTGAGTATTCTGTGGTCTCTTATTCTCTGCATGTTGGCCAGTGGTAGGTCTCTCTATTCATCTCCTTCTTCTGCTAATCTATGGGTATGCCAATAGGTCATTAGAAGTCATTTTAGCACTATGTCTATTTAGTTGAATATTAGTATCAGGTTCTCCCCTAGGGTCTATGATCTAGTTATGGGTTCTTGGGCCCAATAATGGTGTCATGTATGGGTTGTATCTCTTGGAGCAGGCCTTAAATACAATCAGAGGGTGGTTGACTACTTCCATAACATTGATGTCAAATTGCACTAGTGGACACATGTTGCCAGGGTAGTTGATATTGTAGATCAAAGGATTGAAAGGGTAAGATTGACAAATACTTTTCTCCTCTGCCAGCGTGCACAGCACCTTCCAGCCAGTAGTGATGAAGGATCCAGGCCAGTAGCTACTCATTTTTCCGTGATTTATGACTCAAATTTGTGTTGTATTCAGCAATTGGATCTTATTGTCGAGTTCTTATGAGTAGCTAAGAGAAGTGGTAATAGCCAGTATTGAGGGTCTCTACGGCCTCCCCAGTCAGCAGCTCCAAGAAAATTCTGATACTAAGATTATTTGCTAGGATGAGGTGTCTAGTTGGGCTATTGTCCCAAATAATGGGTAATTGCACTTATACTGATTTTACATATATTTTAGAGAGCTTCTCCAATAGATGAAGGGATGTTTTTAATTACTTATAATCTAACATAAGATTGGATTGTTATTTCTCAAAAAGCTTAGGTGATAGCTAGGATCATAAATTCTTGACAAAGCTGAGCCGAGCATACCCTCGCCCTCATGTCCCTTTCAATATCCTATGAACTCGGTCCTCTCCGGTTTGCAGTCTGTTCCTGGACACAGGAGTGGGGAGTGCTCAGAGCTCAGCTGTTTCTACGCTCCCGACTGGGTTGCTTCAGTTTATTTACCGGATCTTCTCTCAGGACTCCCCACAGTATAGCCCCAGCACTCTGCTTTCTTGAGACATTTGTGTACCACAGCACGGATGATCAAAGGAATATAGATAAGGAGAGCACAGTATCACATCGGAAAAATCTGTGTATGCATGTATGTGTATGTATGTATGTATGCATGCATGTATGTGTATGTATGTATGTATGCATGCATGTATGTGTATGTATGTATGTATGCATGTGTGTGTATGTATGTATGTATGTGTGCATGTATATGTATGTATGTATGTATGTATGTATGTATGTATGTATATTGAGCACCAGACTTCCATGTTCTAGGAAGCCCTTTGATCACTCCTCAGCCAGGTATTTTACCATTACTTTTCTCCCAAGTCCGAGTCCTGTGCTAGCCTCTAATTCCTCGGCTTTTCCTGTTACCCCTCCCACACGTACATGCTTTTCCCCCACATTACCAAACTCATCCCTGTGATTTACACAAAGAAAGTTAGCCGTCTCTTCTGTTACATAGCTCCTGCTAGCCTATAGCTTTGAGCATCACTTTTCTAATATGATGTCAAGCCTCTTTGTAAACAAAGATGTTTTCTTCCTTAAAGGAAGTTGTGCCATTTGTCAAAAAAAAACCCATTTGTTTCTCTTGCCAGGCTCTTGCTATGAAACAATGTATTCTAGCCCATATGTCAAGAGGCCTAACTGGACACAGAGGTAATAAGTTATCCTGAACTCTTGTTTTTTCTGAATCATTTATAATACTGCCCACTTCAAATCTGGTCACTTTGGGGAGAATTGATGAGGTCTCAATAATCTTTACATCAAAACACCAACATCATCAGTACCGACATGTGATAATCTTCCATCTTTCTTGTTACCCACTGTTGCTGTTGTAGCAATGTGCCAGATCCCGATGGACTAAACACGATGGCTATTATGAACTGAATTGTACTCTGGTCTTGCTCCCTAAAAGGTACATGTTAAATCCTAGGTCCAGCTCTGTCACACTGGTGAAACGGAGCCAGCAGGGTATGCTTTTACCTTAGGAGAATAAGAGCTTTAACACGTTGACACGCATAAAGAAGAGACCTTATGGAGAGAATGCAGCTGTTGATAGGCCAAAGAGAGGTCTCAGAAGTCAACCTTATCACCATTTGATTCACACACCTAGCATCTAGAATCAAAAGATAACTGCTGTTGTCAAAGCCATTCATTTCGCGATGCCACATCATGGCAGTACTAGCAAACGTATACAACGGGTTTAGTCAGCCATGGTAATTTGTTTTTTCTTTGCCCATGACAGAGAGTGAGATATAACGGAAGTCTTTTGTCTTTTGAAGTGCCTCGTCTATTTTGGTGCAGACATTATTCTGTGGAGACATGAAGTTTGGAAATGTAAGAGATATCTTGAAACCATGAAAGAAAGACAAAGAAAACCTCAGGAACACAGACTTTTGTTCTTGACATTGACTTACTGAGCCATCCCCAGAACTGTTTATCTTCACACATCTTCTTTTGTAAGTTTTAGTAATTAACATCAGCTGTTTAAGGTAGTCCATATACTCTTTTTATTTTACTTACTTTTTTATGTGTATGAATGTACCGTCTGCATGCAGGTTTGCGTACCCGTGTCGTGCAATGCCGCGGAAGTCAGAAAAGGGTGTTGGATTCCCCTGGAACTGGAGTCAAAGATGGTTCTTAGCCACCATGTGAGTGCTGGGGATCGAACCCGGGCCCTCTGCAAGAGCAGTCAGTGCTCCTAACCGCTGAGGCATCTCTCCAGCCCCCAGTTCATATACTCTTAGTGCAGGGAAAACCAGCAAGCCTCTTTTACCTCTGAGCATTGCATTCACTGTTTTCCTGTGACATCTTTCTTCACCTGGAATCTGAGGACTCATTCTAAAAGCGATCACTCAGATGGATTTCAACATGAGAAAAAGTAGGAGGAAATGGATAGAGGTACACTTGGAGAAAACTAGGTGGTATCTAAAGTCAGGTGACAGAAAGTACACTGTGTACTTGACATACGAATTCCTTTAGTCAAGAAGTAGTAATGAGCATAGTTCATATGCCTGTTGGTGCCATTTACGTGGAGAGGAAAATTGAATCACGAACCTGAATCCAGCCTACAATGGCTTATTCTAAGTACGGAGACTGCACGCCTCTGCCTGAGGGGTAGAACCAATGGGATGTTCAGTCCTCCCTGTTACCTCTGGCTCCAAGACACTGTCCTTTTAACTTTCTGTCCCTTACCATGATAGAGAGTCTTCTGTCTACACTATTCAACAGTACCCATAGAAACATCAATTATCAAACAGAGGACTGCAGAGAGCTCCCTGCTGGCACGGGCCACTGTCTGGAGGGGCATCACAGCATATGAAAGCTCTCTGGTGCCACTGAGCCACGGTAACTGCGCCTCTTCTTGGAGCCTTGTTGCTCTGGAGGTGGGAGAAGTTAGCAGCAGGTAACACAGTTGGTGGCAGTTAAGTCATCCGTCTGAGCCATGACACTCTTAACCGGTGTGAGAAGGAACAAGCAAAACAAGCCTTGGGTTTGGGTTCTTTTTTTTTCTTTTTATATTTGTGTTTTTGCAAAGAAAGCCAAGAAATCATTATTTTCCTTCCAGGTACCAAATAGCTCCAAAGCCACTTTTGAGGGCGCCAGCGCCATCATCTCAGTATTGTTGTTACCTCACTGAAAGGTGGGTAGGAACTGGCAGCTAGACAGACCGTGTTTTAATTGGCTTTCTCCTGGAAGCGAGAGAGCCAAACATTTGTGGGATGCTTATTGGAGCCAGTTTCAGAGCAATAAAAGTGCATCTTTGATACACTGAGTTTATGTTCTTCATAAAAATGCTAATTGCAATCTTTGCTGATGGGAGTGGTAAGAATGCTTTTCCCCTTGGGCTTTTTAATATGAATATAGTTGTACTGTGTAGATGACCTTGTATTCATTGAAGAGGGCAAAGCTTATGGCCGCCCACAGCCTTGCAGCCCCCTCTCTAAGAGTTCTATCACTTCGGATCTGAAAGCATTCGAGCGAGCGCTTCATGGAAAACTGAAAAGCAGTGTATTTGTTTCTTTCAAAAAAATTTCTTCATACAAGTATGCAAGGGGTGGTTACCATTTTCTCCCCTCTGTGAGTGTCTTTTTCCAAGGTCACTTTGGAGGTTCTTCCTATTTGGCTGAGAAAAACCGGAGCCCCAGTAACTAACTGCGTTCACAGCCCTCCCTGTGGCTTGGAACGCTTCCCCACCTGCAGAGGCTACCAGAACTTACTGATGTTTTCCAGGGCCCCACTGTTTGTTTCTCTGCTATAGACAAGGAAGACAGAATGATGAGTGAGATTTTATTCGTCCTGTGGGGTGACTCATGCAGTAAGAGTTTCCGACCCAGAATTCTAGACTTTCTTTGCTCTTCACCACCCCCACCCCCACTCCTTTGGATTTTTTTAGGTCCTCAGGCAGGGTGCCATTCACCCTCTCTTAGCATCCTTTCCTTTCAATTTCAAAATATAACAAGAGGGGGTTTTTTTGTAAGTAAATTTCCTACAGTTGCATTCAATTTACTCTGGGAATGTGTTTAAAGGGCAAGGGTTTTGAAACATGATAAACAAAATAATCACTTCTGGATTACACTAAATAGTGTCCTTGCAGACAGAGCCAAGCCTTAAGAGGAAAAACAGCTCCCTTCAATCCTCCTGTCATGAATGAAAATCTGTGTCTCAAAACTTTTTATTGAATATTTCCCAGAACGACGGCTGCGTTTCCAGCAGGGGAATGAGCAGGCTTTCTCAGAACTCACCCCTTTCTTGGGTCCAGCTGCCGGCAGGTGCTGCTCAACAGTTGGGTCTGCTCGCATGGAAATGCTATCTCCATAGCAGGCATTTTGTGTTCTCAGGAATGTTGGATTTCTGTTTACATGTTTGTTTTGTTTGTTGGAAGAGTAGGGCGAGGAATCAAAACATAACTGAGTAAAACATCATACCATTAACCAGTTTCCATTGCAACCATCTAGATCCAGGAGACCAAATACGGAAATCTGCCAGTTTTAAGCCTGATTTCTAGGGCTGGGGAACAGCTCAGTTGGTAAAGTGCTTGCCAGGCCAGCACGAAGACCTGAGTTGGGATCTCCTGCACCAACATAAAAATGAGGCGTAATCTTGATGCCAGAGAAGCAGGCACAGAAGGATCCCTGTAGCTCCCTGGCCAGCCCAGTAAGCTCCAGATTCAGTGAGAGACCTTGTCTCAGAAAGTAAGGTGGAAGCTGGGTGTGGTGGGACATGCCTTTAATACCAGCACTGGAGAGGCAGAGGCAGGTGGAACTCTATGAGATAAAGGCCAACCTGGTCTATATAGATAGGGAATTCCAGGCCAGCTAGGTAGAAAAAAATACACACACACACACACACACACACACACACACACACACTCACACAACTAAAAATAAGGTAGAAAGCTACTGAGAAAGATACTCAACACTCAGAATTGACATCTGGCCTCCACATGAGCGGAGGTGTGTTTACCCACATGTAGCACACACACAAATACACAAAAAGCCCATGTTCCTTGTAACATGTACAAAATACAGTTCTTTTGACCTTGTCTCTCCCATCTACACATTGGACAAAAAGAATGAAGGAATAGAGAAGTGAGATCCTTGTGGTAGATCTCTTCCAGACATCTTTTTTCATTCCAGATCACATAATAAGTGCTCATATGAAGTTGTCTCTCTCTCTCTACATGTTGTAGATCTATCTTAATCTAGTAATGACCAAGCAGCCCAGGTTAATAGTAGCTTCTATGGACTGTATCTTAAAGGAGGAAGTCTCCAAGCCTAGTAAGAGCAGCAAGGACTGTGCAGACCATTCATAGCCATTCCTGTGCATTTGAGAAGGTAGAGGGTTTACTTCAAAGAAGATTCCTTATAGTCACTAACCTGCGATCAGTCAAAGTCTAGTGGCCCCAAACTTGAGAGTTCATTGACAGTTGAGTCAGTATTGAATGCTATGACAATCTTCTAGAGGCATGAAGAGTAAATAGTAAGTCGATGGATGGGATTAAGGGGATACCATCAGGCAGGTTAAGGAAACCTTCTATGAGGAGAAGAAACATCTTTCTACTGTTGACATTTGTGCTAGTCAAGATGCCTCCTTGAATAACCAAATTAAGTATGGCTGATTATAGTGTGGTGAGAAGAAAGTATGTAGAAAAAAGGAACTATCTAGAATATGGAGACAATAAATGCCATGAAGTTAGTAGTAGACAGCAGTAAAGGACGTTGATGGAATTTGAGAAGAACAGTGACATAATCAGATAAATGAACTTGGCAGCATGGTGCAGCAGGATCTTGGGAACCAGCAAACAGTAGACTGTGACTTTTCTTGGTTGTCTTCCCTCTGGTCACACTCTAAGTGTTATTTTGTCATTAAGGTTTTAGATGTGCATCTTCTCCCATGAGAACAAGTACAAATCTTTTTCTGTCTTGTTCATGTCTATGTCTCAGAACCTGTTAATTGTTTAGCATTCAGTAGATATTCTATCAACATGTAAGCTGAATGAATGAGCACATGGAAAACGAATGTGGACCATGGAAAGTAGCCTTGAGCAATGAAAGTGTGGCTAGAAACAAAGATTTACCCATGAAAACCATCACCAGATGCTAAAAGCCATAGCATTTGGGAGTAGATTCTGTTCAGGGCAAAAGAGACAGCATGGTACCCAGGTAGCAGATTTAATATGTGTCAGGTAGCAGTAGTTATGTGTCTGAGAAAATGATGGAGATTTCAGTGACAATGGGAGACTACATTCACAGACGCAAGAATGGGCCCAGGTCCAGACAGAGATGAGGTTGGCTTTCATCCTGGTGCACTGAGATGGTGGTAGCAAGCTTGGTTAAAAGTCTAGAAGACCAGAGAATACACAACAGGGCTCAGAAAAGAAGGCAAAGCTAAGCTAAACAGAGAGGTTTTACTAGCACCTTTGAGAGGTGTCAGTTAAAGCTGTGGGCAAGGATGAACATGCTCAGTTTGGAGGGCAGAGAAGAAAAAACAAAGGCCATGCCTCGGGGGTGAGGAGGCAAAATGAGCTGGTGTCTGAAGTTGGGGAACCATATCTTAGTCTCCTGATCTCATTATCTAATCTCCTATTTGTCCATCTGACCCAGAAAATACCACAGATCCTTGTAGTACCATAGGAGAGGAGGCCTTTAACTGCCTGTTTCATATCAGTCATTAACTACAATCACCAGTTCTTGCAGGAAGCATCAACAGCTACTGAGTGAGGTAGCTCAGAGATCGCCACTCCAGGCTCTACTCTGTAAACTTATGTCTCCTTCCAATGCTATTTAGTTTGTGATGGTGTTATTAAAATGAAACGATTTTTTTAATGAGCTGGGAGGGAATCCACTTAACCAAATTGTTCATAAACAAAATAAAACACATCAAGACTTCACTTTGCACCAATCCACCGATATAGGATCCTGCCGTTGCAAGAACCTTCTTATATAAATATTTACAAGGAGAATAAAAAAGGAAAGTGGTTTGGGGAGCCACTAGATGGAATAATACAGGAACCAACTTGAATGGAGTCAAAATGGGTTTTGCCAACCACACAGAGTCCTCTCCAGAATCTTCCAGTGCCTGGGGGTTGGGTTGACAAAAGAATATGGAGTTCAAAGACAAGCACCTTCTTTCAGAGCCTCTCTGGAGACTCCTTGCAGCTAATCTCTGGAAACAAGGGTTTTGTTTTCATTAAAATCTTCAAAAACAAATTTGTTATAAACTCCCTAATAACAATATTTATGAATTAATTCATTATCCGTCACTTCTCTCTCAACAACAACCTCTAGTCTCTCCCAAAGTCTTTCAAAATATGCAGTGTTGGCACTTAGGGTTTGTTTCTCAGGAAGGAAGCCTTCTTCTGGCTTGTCGGCCCCAGGGCCCCAGCTGTTCCTTCCTCATCTCATTTCTGGGGTTGCATAGAGCCTGTGTATTGCCATTTCCACTTCGCCATCTGCCTTGAGTGTCCTAAGTCCAAAGCGCATTAACAGATATATCAATCATATAATATTTTGTTACTGTTCTTCTGCCCACCCTCCACTGTCGCCGGCTTCCCTACGCAACCTTTTTCCAATTCAGAGCACATTTGAAGCAAACTTGGCCCACAATGCATTTTGCAAATAAACCACAAAATAACATGATTGTAAAAATGTTAGCTGCAAAAGTAATAAATAAGGAAATAAATAAGTGTGTAACCACAGAGCCTTGTCTGGCTCCTTCACTCTGACCACAGTGGCCCTCTGCATTCTGTCACCACTAGGGGACTGACTGGAGAAGACAAGAAAACAGGAAGACACCTCCTCCTTGCCTGGGGCCCTCATAGGCAGAAGTTATATTTCTATTCTTGCAAGCCAGAAAGTTTTACTTCAAGCTATCTAGTGACAAAAGGTGCTGCCAACTAGTAAAGAAGTTGGGCTCCCTGCCACCATGGAGTTAGATCATCTACCTTTTTGTGATCACCTAACAGTCAGCTCTTTGCCTAGATGCATTCATGAAATATCTAATTTCCCTTCTTAGCATCTCTGAGAAGCAGGAATAATTTGTTCCCACCATGCAGATGAAGAAACTAAAACTTAAGAGACAAACAGTTATTGGATTACATTTCTGAGATGCTATAAAATCGTCATAATTATCAGAGTGAGGAGAAGAGCTTATTTGGCTACCCCCAACACTTACCCTTTTTGGGTTTTGAGAGAGAGAGAGAGAGAGAGAGAGAGAGAGAGAGAGAGAGACTATCTCCCTGTGTCCCCACCTGGCCTTGAACTCATTATGTAGATCAAGGTTGGCCTGATCTCACAGAGATCCACCTGCCTCTGCCTCCTGAGTGCTGGGATTAAAGCCACCATACCAAGATCCCTGCCCCTTTCAACCACCATTTACAAGCCTGGCTTTTGAGATTTTCTTGCTTTAAGAGATTTGGGGATTAAAAAACCAAAGCCGAAATTCTATGCTTAGTTCTTTTTCTTATTTTCTTGTTTTCTAATATCCCTGATCCCCTTCCATCAGAAGATCTCTGGCTAAAAGATGCTCCCAAGGGTGGAAATTATGCAGCCTAATCAAAGAGGAAATGAGAACCTGAAAGTTGGGCCTGGAACTCTGTAACAGGACAAAGGGCCAGTACTCAGGATAAGGTTTAAATGTTAAATATGGGAAAATCACTATGTGCAGAGACAGCAGCATTCAGGCCCTTCGGTCAGGGCCCCCAAATTACCCAACAGCAGAAGACCCTATACACACAATTATGTTTATAAGTAATGATTTTTCTCTGGGGCTGTACAGTCCATATGGCCTTAAAAGCCTTTCAAGACAACTCATTTGCCATCAAGAGAAAGAGACAGAGACAGATAGACAGACATGCATACATACAGAGACTAAAATTAATTAACAAGCCAAATGGATAGATGCATACACACACAAGAATGGGAGGAGAGGTTATCAACTCACTGTAAATAGATGCACGGGTTGAGAACCGAGCAACTGCTTAGTTTACCAAGCACGCTCCTATCCACTCATGTCTTTGGTTTTCGTAGCATATCCAAAAATAAGGCTCATTTTCCCCATTTTCCAAACGAGAAGACAACGGATTCTCAGAGTCAGAGACCTGACTTTTCCCAAATTTCCAGCCAAGACCAATGTCCAAGCGCTTGGCCTCTACCTTAGCACTCTCCTACCCTCACTGCCCTACTGGAAGTACTGGCAAAGAGACAATGCAAAGCTCAGCATGACAGCCTCTGGAGAAGCTGCCGAAACCATGGTCCTGGGCGAAGGAACAGAAGGCTTAGGACTGTGGTGGACCTGAGGGAAAAGAAGAGTGGAGCATGCACAGAACTCTCAGATTTAAGTCAAATGAAATCATCCTTCTACTAGGGCACAGCATTCTAAGTACCGAATGTCTGTGGTTTCAGCATAAACATTATTGTAATCCAATTGGGATAGAACTCTTTCTAAAACGGCTTATGCATTTTTCTATGTTCTAAAACAAAGTACAAAGAACATAATTTAGCCTACTGGGGAGACTAGGCTGTAATATACTACAGTCTAGAAGACTCTAAAAGAACACTAGACTGTACACCCAATTCATGCTACTGTTAGTTCCTGGCTACTGAGAATTTGTCATAGAGTTACTTTCTTTTGTTTCATAAAGCCTTGAGTCTCTGCTTATCTTCAGTAGGCCTGTGGCACCCCCTCCTCTCACACCTAAAATGTTATCTTGGAACTCAGGGGCATCTTCACATGGCAAGTGTTTGAGGAGTTTCCCAGACCGAAAGCACTCTGCCCTGCCTGCTGGGGGACAACAGTGCATTAGCAAAGGCTGTCGATGTTGGTGCACAGATCTCGAGCCCACCTGGCAGCTATGTTGCTGTCATTGTTAGTTTGTTGGATTCACTTACGTCCTTTGAGGGTGGGCGGTCTTTAGGATCTAAATCAAATAAAAATGTCCTTCAGGAAAGATACCAGAAACTCTTCCAAGTCACTTCTCTTGCTCTGAACCCTCAAACCAGCAGATGAGGCCAAGGCAGGAGGGGGGTTCAGCACTACTTCCCCTGGGTTTTCTATGATGAAAGTTTAAAAACAGGGTTTACATTTTATTTGACTTTCTCAATAATAAGAGAAATGTCTTCCAAGAGAATTCATCCTGGGAAGAGACAAGAGCAAGAAAAGGAGAAAGGAAAAGAAGTTGGTGTTGGCGAGGGGAGCAGCTCAGGAGGAAGGTGGGGACGGGAGGAAGGTGGGGGACAGGGGGAAGGAGGGGCAGGGGTATGAGGAGAACTGGAGGGCACTTGTGTCTGCAGCACAGACCGTTTTCTCAAAGTGGAGCACAAAGTCAGGGGCCATTTCCGAAATTTCCCAAGCCTCTTGCTATATTCTGCCAAGAACCTATGCAATATAGCCAGCAGCCAGCAGAAGTAAGACAGAGGGTCTGAGCAGGATCCAGATGAGTGCCCCAAACCCCCACGGTGCCCTCAGAAAAGACACCAAAGGTCAAGCGACCTGGTGCCTAAGACTGAGAGCAAGGAGCGGCCGCTGGCAGGAGACCCGCTCTCCTGTGGCTGGGCTCTGCCCTTTCCCGCTCCGGGCAGCCTGGCTCCATAGCGCTGACTTTGTCCTGGGCTGAACCCTTCACAGGCCGTCCTGCTCTCTAGACAGGTATTCAAATGAATGAATGTTTTATTTTAAAAGACTTTGTTTAAAAATACGGTCTCAGAAAGCTCCTCTTGTGAGAGGTCATCAATGCCAGGATAAGAAAACTTTAAGCCAGTTTGAAATCAACAACATCAAAGCAATTAAATGTTGGTCAGACTCCCAATGTATGCCTGATGAATATGCCTGCTTTGGAACTTTCCACAATTTTTCTTTCACATTTCTTGTGGAGTGCATTGACAGACCTCATCGGACATGGATCGTGGTAATCACAGCGACGTCCCCGTTTGTGCAGCTCTCCACAAATGCATAGGATGCCTGTCCTTTTAAGCTCATTTGCATGTATGGAGGTGTGATGTTGTGTGTGTGTGTGTGTGTGTGCAGTGTACTGTATGCATGATTCATGCCAGGTAAGTGCTCTACCTGTGAGCTACATTCTCAGTCTCTTTCTAAGCTCTTAAGGCTTTGGTTGACCAGGCTGCCAATGTAGGTAAAGTCATTCTGGACTTTCTCACATTCTGGCAATGGTATTTCACTTTTTCTTTAGGAAACAATCCCATATATTTTCAGTCCGTATGGTTTATGAGGAACCGAACTTATTCTTCTGGCTTCAACAGTAGAATAGGCAGGCTCACCTATCGGCATACACAAATGACCCCAGAACCACAGAAACATGAGTTACACATACATCCTAATTTCAGGCCATTGGTAGTTAAGTCTGAAATTTTTACCAAAATTACTTGGGGCAAAAACACTAATACTTTTATTATAGTTTCAGACTGAGAGTATAAACCTGTGGCTGATGAGAGACACCAGGAAAACAGATGCTTACTAAAGAGCTTAACAGACAAGAATTCCTGGTTCTCCTTTTCTTACTTGATGCCTGTTGTAAGCATCCAGTCCAAAATATGTTTTTTTTTCATCTAGCCCAGTGGGCATTAGATTAACCTTAGTTGCTATCAGAAGAGGCCTGATTAATACAAATACCAAATGAAACGCAATAGGTAACGTTTTACAGTTTTCACAGTACCACCATAGGCACTGATGTTGTAAACAGCATGAAAACTCTAACCAAAGTCAATGTCACCCTTGGCTCAAACATGACTCAATAGAGGCTAACTAGCTGACCCGCTAACTAGGTGACCCACAATCTGGCCACGAGTAGATGCCTGAGCCAGAACTGAAATCTCAGCTTCCTGCCCTGGACCCAGTGGCACTATTCTAGTGGAGGAATTTTCAATTAAATTCAAAAGACAAGCTGAGCCCATGCATAAAGTTAAATACCACCAAGGCAGGCAGTTCTCACAATGGTGAGATACATCTAAGAAGGCAGCATTTGTTAGTGAAACTGGTGGTCCTTTGTAAGTCAAAAATGAAAGCAAGCAAGGCCTGGCCAGCATTAGGAAAGCACATGGAGAAGAGGTTGCACTGTTAAATGCCCCTAGTGGAAGACAAGCATTGTATAGGCCCTATCTGGAAAGGCTTTTTTAAAAATCCAAGGCTAGGGTGTGGTGGCACATGCCTTTAATCCTAGCACTTGGGAGACAGAGGCAGGCGGATCTTTGTGAGTTCAAGGCCAGCCTGGTCTACAGAGTGAGTTCCAGGATAGCTGGGGCTACGGGGAGACCCTGTTTTGAAAAGACAAAAAAAAAAAAAAAATCCAAGGCTAATCCCATATTTTTCCAAAGAAAAGAAATAGAATTCATAAGAGAAGGGGCCTTGTTATAACTCTCAGCTATTTGTTGATTATGTCCTAGGTGCCAGGCTGTTTAGATGCCCACTGCTTCAAGTGGTCTTCTGCCCTTATAAGTTTGGCTACTGGTCTCCTCAGACATCCCTGAAGACTCCAAACACCCTTCGTCCTTTACTATTCTCCCTCCATTCAAACCCCAAGCTCATTAAACTTAAAAGCTTCTGTTCCTGCCTCCATCTGCATGTCTTAGTCTGTGAGTTCCTTGAGGAGAAAAAGAAATACAGAGGATATCAGTTGGTTTGGGTTTTTTGGGTTTTTTTTTGAGACAGGGTCTCCCTTTAGTCCCACCTAGCCTGGAGATCACTATGTAGACCAGGCTGATCTTGAACTCACAGAGCTCTGCCTGGATTATCAGTTTTGGCTTAGGGAAGTATTCAAAGTTATACAAAAGAGAAGAGAGGATCTGAAAGAGCAAAAGTCTGGGATGAGCAGTCAGAAGAGCCCAAGTGGGGGACACCGAGGCTGGGCTGCAGCCAGCTGCTAAGTCTTCAGAGGAAATCGTGAGGGGGAGCAGAGTCACTGGAAGAAATGCTTTCTCCTGCAGAGATTCTGGAGGGCCTACGAAGATGAGCAGAGGCAGGGCTGTACTTCAGCGTCTAGTGTTCCCGCATGACCCGGGTTGAAAGACTCGTATGGCTTCTGGTTCCCATCTTCCCAGCAGGGATGTGGGATGGGTTCAGCTCTCATGAGGAAAATGTAGCACAACAAGACAGCATATTTCATGTGCTAGTGAAATTAGGACTTTAAAACAAAGTACAAGCTGAGCTTCTAATAAGCTTCTCTAAGACTTCAACTCAAAGGCCTATGTTCTTAATGACATACCGTAAGTAAGAAATCTCATTAATTAGAGGCTGCTCCTCATTTTAAATCTTGTGGTCAGGGAAACCATCCAGACCCTTCTTCAGCTTCCATGCCACTGCCTCTGTCAAAGGTCCAGTTCTGGCTGCATTAGCCTTGGGTCTGTTCCCAGAGGTAGAAAAGAGAAATAAGCAGAAGGGCGAAGTCATCACCTCTGCTAGATGTAGGACAAGTAAGATTCCCTGTTCAGAATCTCAACATGCCTTCCCAGCAGGTAGGCGTTGAAGGTGAGACGCGAGCCCGAGAACTCTGTAAAACTCTGAAGTGCTACACCAATTTTGTATATTACCAAAATGAAAGATGTTGTCTTCTTCTTGTAAAGATAAACTATAGAAATAGACTCAAGGTTTGCAACTCCGACCCAGATAATTCAATCTCTTTTCTATTTTGTTTTTACTGTTAAGATTCATTAGCTCAGTATCAGTATCTTCTGGGACAAAAACTCCAATTTATATCCTTTCACTATTTATAGAGAATGAGTGTGATATCCTAAATGCTCTAGGAACTAGAGACATGAAGGGGTCAGCAGCGGTAATGAGGAGGAGGAAGAGGAGGAGGAAGAGGAGGAGGAGGAGGAGGAGGAGGAGGAGGAGGAGGAGGAGGAGGAGGAGGAGGAGGAGGAGGAGGAGGAGGAAAAATGCCCAACATAGCTGGGCATGGTGGCACACACTTGTAATCCCAGCACTCGGGAGGCAGAGGCAGGCGGATCTCTGTGAGTTCAAGGCCAGCCTGGTCTACAGAGTGAGCTCCAGGCCAGCTGGGACTAAAGGGAGACCCTGACTCAAAAAGGCACCCCCCAAAAAAATGCCCAGCATTCCTTGAGCACTTCCCATGTACATTTGATATATACTAAGGCTTCAATCTCTTAATATCACTATGAACTAGGCATATTTGCTATGACATAATGAGGCTCCATAATTTCCCAAAAGTCACACAGTAGAATATTAGAAAAACTGCCTGTCCGTAACTCTTCAACATTTCACTATGGTGCCATACTGCATTATAATCATAGTCCTCAGTCTTTCAGAGCTTACAGGATGCAGGCAGGACAGACAGCTAAGATAGCTACCCCCAGGGTGAGCCCCCAGTCATAGCAACACTTACCAGAGAATAGACATATCTAAGTTTGTTGATCATTTCCCAAGAGCCAGGATCAGATCTATAACTGTATACCACAACTACACAAATGTTTTTCTCTGAATTATTTATAGTCAGTCTTTTGGGGTTATTGATAATATTATTGCTCACACTTATGCAAGACTTCATCATATATTTACAAGGTATTTACTTCCATTTGATCCATCTCATTTTACCTACCAACAGCCAGCTGAGATTGGGGAAAGGAGGCAGGGAGTGTTGTCCCCATTTTACACATGAGGAAACTTAGGCCCCAAGAGAGAAGGTCACTGGCTCGAGAAATTCATTTAGTAAGTGGCAGATCATTAGATTTATGCCAGACCTCGTTAACATCTAACCTCAATGACACATCACCTAGCATCATAGTCCAAAGCTTTGAAAAGTTGCATTGTTTTTCTGGTCAAATGCCCAAATGTTTCCTAAGACACCTAAGGGTAGGATTTTAAAGATCTAGTTTCTACAAATGTATACATTTTCTTATTTCTAAATCGGTGCATTGTATTTATAGTAGTAATTTCTCTCATTTACATCTAAATATAGTCAAACCCTGAGTTTAGAGAATTTGGCACCCTCAGAATTACTTTTGGCTTGTACTACCCCTACTTCGTATAATTTGAGCAACTAATGTGATCATTTGGGTCACAGTTCATACTTCTTAAGGATCCCTGGCCTAGGTAGAGCAGACTTGTATCAGAAGTGGACCATACTTCTTTCCCAGGGCAAGGGGAGCTCTCCAGGCAGAGTGTTTCATAAGCCTAGCTTAATAATTGCATTTGAAGCTGGGCGTGGTGGCGCATGCCTTTAATCCTAGCACTTGGGAGGCAGAGGCAGGCGGATCTTTGTGAGTTCAAGGCCAGCCTGGTCTACAGAGTGAGTTCCAGGACAGCTGAGGCTACAGGGAGACCCTGTCTCAAAAAGACCAAAAAATAAAAAAAATAATAAAAAATAATTGCATTTGGATATGGAACTGGTGTCCAAGTAATGTAAAAGAATCTTCAGATTTCTGCTTGCTTCCTATTGCCAATGCGGTTTTGAATATGGGAACATGGCTTTTGTTTTGTTTCCATTGTTTTTGTTTTATATGCTGGGGGTTGAACTGTCAAACCAGGCTGGGGACTGTTCATGTTTTTTGAGACAAGGCCGTGCTATTGTAGCTCAAGCTTAGCCAGAACTCACTGCATATTTAGTCTGGACTAAAACCTGTGATCTTCCCGCCTCCGCCTCCCAAGTGCTGGAATTAGTGGCATGTGCCTCCCCATTTTTTTAAATTATTAGTTCTACCACCTCTGTTTTGTCTTTGTTCCACCAAAAAGCACACAGCCATCCAGCCAGGGGCAATTCCAGGAAAGCACTGACTTTTATGGTGATTGTCACTTGGTAAGGAACAAGTATAATTACAACTGATGCATGTAATACCTTTGGTGGTCACAGAGGGTTAGAAGGTTACGAGTGTCAGGATTCTACATAGAGTCTTGAAAACACTTAAGGTTATTAATATAAGGCCTGTTCCCTGCTAAATTTTATTCAGAGTTGTTAACATGACATAAAAATGCTTGAGTTTAAGCTGGGCGTGATGGCGCACGCCTTTAATCCTAGCACTTGGGAGGCAGAAACAGGCGGATCTTTGTGAGTTCAAGGCCAGCCTGGTCTATAGAATGAGTTCCAGGACAGCTGGGGCTACAGGGAGACCCTGTCTTGAAAAGACCAAAAATAAATAAATAAATAAATAAATAAATAAATAAATAAATAAAAGCTTGAGTTTAAGTTCCATTAGAAGAGGTAGAGCAGATTTCTAGAACTAACTAAAATAATGTGTGCCTCTTTCGAAGAGGCCCAGGGTTGAAATACCTGATTTTATTTATCAACCTCAAAATTTGAATATGACCTGGCATCTGGATATCACTAGAGTTTCAGCAAAATAGAAATGTTGTACCACCTGCAAATGCTGGCCATGTGGTGGGTCACCAGGAAGAAGGGCTGGGGGTAGGGAAAGGCCAGCTGGGCTTCCATTTGAATATATAGCTGAAGGGTATCAGAGCAGGCCATTGGGTATTGTGACTGCATGAGCCACAAAACTCCTGCTCCATCCTCCAAACTGTGTTTCCAAAAACACAGTTCAGATCATGTCACGTGACATGCAGCTTAAGCTTCGTCCTTGCCGTCTCCCTCCTAGTCTGTTCTTTTCTCCATGCTGTTGACATATGCTCCACTTAGAATCTCTCTCCTATGTTCTCTTCCTTGCCAACTCCTGCTTCCTATTTGCTGGCAAGCACAAATGTTACCTCCTCTGAGGAAGGTTTGCTGATGACAGGTTTACTTAGCTGTTCCTTCCCGAATCAAGATATATATATATATCTTGATTCCATGAAGCAAAGTAAAATTTTCACACATTTCAGATATTTATTATAGAAAGAGGACGTTGACTGATACATTCTCCTTTACTACACTAGATTATAATTGTGCTTTATAGATCTCAGTGTCTCATGTAGTACACAGCTAAAAGCTTGATAATAAAGAGAAAAGATTTTAAAAAGGGAAGGAGGAAAGAAGGTAAGAAGAAAAAGAAAGAGAAGGCAAGAAGGAAGAATACAGAGAGAAAAGGAAGAAGAGAAGGAAGGAGGAAGAGAGGGATGGAGGGAAGGAGGGAGGGAGGGAGGAAGGGAGGGAAGAAAGGAGGGAAACAGACCAGAGATTTCAAGAGGAAATGGCAAAGAGAAGGAATTTTTCACAAATGGTAATCCTATATGAAATAAGAGTAATCTCTCGGGGGCTGGAGAGATAGCCTAGTGGTTAAGAGCACCGACTGCTCTTGCAGAGGACCCAGGTTCGATCCCCAGCACCCACATGGCGGCTGAGAACTGTGTAACTCCAATTCCAGGAGAACTCCAGTTCCAGGGGAATCCAACACCCTCTTCTGACCTCCGCATGACACGGGTGCACAGACCTACATGCAGACAGTACATTCATACACATACAAAAATAAATAAAATTGGGGCTGGAGAGATAGCCTAGCGGTTAAGAGCACCGACGCTCTTGCAGAGGACCCGGGTTCGATCCCCAGCACCCACATGGCGGCTAAGAACCGTCTGTAACTTCAATTCCAGGAGAACTCCAGTTCCAGGGGAATCTGAGACCCTCTTCTGACCTCCGCGGCATTGCACGACACGGGTGCACAGACCTGCATGCAAACAATACATTCATACACATACAAAAATAAATAATAAAAAAAAAAATTAAAAAAAAATAAATAAATAAATAAAATTAAAAATAGAGTAATCTCTCTCCCATTTTTACATATGGAAAATCCACATTTATTTCCCAGTCTCTCAATCAAGTACTTATTTGAATCTATTAAGACATATATTGACTCTTGGTTTTCTACTGATTCTAAAGAGGCTCCTAGGAAGATTTAATAAGTGTAGAAAAGATAAATAAGTATACAGGTAATAAACTGTAGATTACATAAGCAAACATTACTTAATTACATTCCTATTAATATACTGACTCTGTAATGAATTTTTGAGGTATTTAATTACCAATTTGACAAGATAATCTAGGAGTAGTTAATGATTATACCAGTAAATTGTTTTAAAAATCACTGACAATTATTAAGTCTCATAACAGACATTGAATTAACTTGCTAGAGCTGTCTGGTTAAATAGACAGCAGTTAATTATGAGGTACTTACACATGCCTCACATTCGAATATGCAAGCCTTGTTAATAGTACAGCATCAATGGTGTTATGTAAGGGAACAGTTTGCCCACAGGGTATATCCAGATCCCTTATGGTATGATCACCAAACAGGCAAGAGCACCGTCTTGCACACTGAACCTGCTAGGCCCACTCTTCATCTTGGAACAGGAAGCTGGAGCTCCCTAAGCTATAGCAACTGTTAGAACTGTGTGCTATCAAGTCTGCCTTCCTCTTTGAATGATCAAAAGGTAGATAATCCCACATCAATATCCAGAGAAGGACAAGAAGAAATTACATATACGAACACACTGGGGTGATTTTACCTCAGCTTAGAAAGGCAGCTGAAAACCGCTGGGCCAAGCTGGAAGGAGGAGAGACTAGAACTCTTATTTTCTTCCTTGTGAGCCAAAGCACTTAAGGTTATAAAGAAACAGCACAAGGGTGGTTCACAGCCTTTGTATCCAGACTGCTGTGACTGAAGCCTCAGCTCTACCACTTGCCAACTCTGTGATATGGGGTACACCCCTCAGGCTGCTGGTGCCCCCAAGAATAAACCACTTGCCTCACAGGACTGCAGTGAAGACTCTGTGAATCATAGATTGACTTCTGGAAGAATGCCTGTCCCCTGAAATAGACTAGATGTGTTTTGATCCTGGTAACCATACGTGCTATCAACATTTGATAGGCAAGACTTATGTAAGCTTTGGTGTTATTTGAATGGGCTTTTTGTACTCAATATTCAATACAACAAATGACAAAAGCATGGATCAAGATGAAAGATATGTGATGTGATATGACTTGCCCTGTGTGGAAGTCACGAAGCCTGAATTCTAGTCAAGGCTCAATCTCTATGATATTAATCACTAACATTACTAAGACCTAACTTTGATACATGTACTGACTTTATATCATTTAAACATCAAAATGACCAGCATACATAGCTTCT
Source organism: Rhizomys pruinosus (assembly GCA_009823505.1). Taxonomy (NCBI): domain Eukaryota; kingdom Metazoa; phylum Chordata; class Mammalia; order Rodentia; family Spalacidae; genus Rhizomys; species Rhizomys pruinosus. The sequence continues at coordinate 1,406,318 of VZQC01014004.1, read as the reverse complement.
TTTATCATCATATTTGGCAGTGACTTATGAGTAAATAGTTTATTCCAGGTCAAATTGCTGGTAAGTAGTCTTATTAATATAAAGACCTCAAAGACCATGTCTGTTTCAGGCTTTCAAATCACTGCCTATCAATAGTCAAATGTATTCTTGACTAATTTCACACCTCTGAAGGGATTGTGTGATTCTAGGCAACTCAAAGTCAAACCCCAGACATTTCAAGATATCTCAAGGATGACAAATAACAAGTCATTATGATTGGGAAGTTTTATAATTATTATGTAAAATAAGTACAAAGTTGGCAAAGGATGAAGTTCCAATTGTCCCCGACTCATCATTTGCTGGGTTGGAATTATGGCACCCATTCTATCTTATACTTTTCTTTCTTTGCTTAATATACTACAGTAGTCATTTTTCCTTACTGCTCCATTCCATAATTATCATCCTTACAACTGTACAAATAACCAGTAATAACTACCAACTGATATTTTGTCAAAATATCAGAATAAAATGATAACCTTGTTACTAAATATTTAAGCTGTGTTTAGTGTATTCTCTACATGTGATTCTGTAGTGAAAGTGTTGGCACAGTCCTTTTGTTTCTGAAGCATATATTACCCTGAACAGAAGGAAAAGGAGAATGTGAGTTATAGTGATAAAGACACCAGCTACTGGTACAAAAGCACATGTGTAGACCAAGTGAACAGAATAGAGAACCCAGAAATAAACCTGTTCAGCTTTGATCACCCAGTTTTTAACAGAGGTGTCAAAAAATATACTTGAAAAAAGATAGCCTGCTTACCAAATGGTGCCATCTACATGCAGAAGAATGAAATTAGATCCACATCTCTCACTCTGCACAAATATCTAGTCAAAGTGCATGAGATTCCTTACAGAACCTGAAATGTGGAAACTATTAAGGCAACATGTAAGGAATATACTTCAAGTTGTAGATCTGGGCAAAAGCCTTCTGAATGGGACTCTAATAGTACAGGAAATAGCTCCAAGAATCACAAATGGGACCATAGGAAATTAAATTCTCTGCACAGTAGAGCAAACAGACAGCCTACAGAATGAGAGAAAAATCTTTGCTAACTACACCTCAGACAGGGTTGATACTTTGAATATACAAAGAACTTCAAAAATTAAACAAAACCCCTTCCAAATCAATCAATGAGCTTAAGAGATGAACAGCTAATTCTCAAAAGAAGAAGCACAAATGGCCAGTGTGATTTCAAAGTGGTCAACCTCCCTAGCTATCAAGGAAATGCAAATTAACACCACTTTGAAATTCATTCCATTTCGTTCACAATGGCTAATATCAAGTGAAAAGAAATCAAATGACAACAATTGCTGGGATGGACTAGGACCCCTTCACTGCTGGTAAGAGCGTAACCTAGAACAATCAGTATGGAACTTTCTCAAAAAATTAAAATTAGAACTACCATATGATTCTTGAACATATATCCAAAAGGACTGTGTATCCTACCACAGGGACATCTGTATATCCATGTTTATGACTACTCAAGTCACAGTAGCAAGGACATAGAACAAGCCTAGATGTTCATCAGTAGTTGAACAGATTATGAAAATGAAGCATATATACACAGTGGAATTTTATTCAGCTGTTAAGAAAATAAATAAAATAAAATAAATAAAATAAAAATCTGCAGGAAAATGGATGGACTTGGAAAGTATTCTATTGAGTAAGCTAACTCAGACTCAAAGAGGGCACGTTCTCTCACATGTGGACACTAGCTTACAATGTTTATAATGTTTCTATGTACATATGAGTATGCATATAGGCTATGGAACTAGAAAGACCAAAGGAGGGGAAAAAGAATTAGTAAAAGAAAGGTACATGAGACAGGAAAGCAGAAGGTGTAGGGGGGGGGGTCAGTAGAAGGTGTGAAGTTACAGAGAGGGGGAGGGGGATGAGAGAGAAGAGGGAAAAGAATCAACAAAAACAAGTTTTTGTTTGAAAACATCATAATGCAACCTAATACTGTGAAAGCTAGTTAAAAAATAAAGTTAGAAAAAGCAAAAGGAGAAAGAGTGCTTGGTTACTGGTAATGACCTCATACACTCCTGCGCTGCTGAGATCTTAAGACACTGAACTGGTTCCAGGTACTGGGTGGATATGACTGGCTTGCTAAAGTGAACAAACATTTATTAAAAGAGGGCTTCAAAGCTAAACTTCGGTGTCTGCAGTTTACCTGGGTCAAGGATATGTGAAATGACTGAAAGACAGAACAACAGAGAGGAGAAAAGATCATTGTGAGATTTTTAAAATAGCTTCCAACCCTCAAGGGAGAACCGTTAAGTAACAAGTTCTTTTGGATATCACTTCGATATCTGACTCTCCATATGAAGGAAGCACTCTCAGTGAAACACACCCAGCAGGGGCTGATTGCATGTGAAAGATGCTTACTGATGACAAGATCTGGAGTGCAGAGTGCCTGCAAAAGGTACTGTGTTCCAGGCCTCCTCCAAGCTCCTTGGTATTGGGGAAACATGTCTGCTACTTGGCCTAAGTCTTCTGCTTATAAAATGAGACCGCCTGTTGGGCATGGTGGCACATACTGGTAACCTCAGCACAAAGGAGGCAGAAGAATCAGGACTTCAAGTCCATTCTCAGCTTTACAGTAAGTTCCAGGCCATCCTGAGTCACGAAACAACAAAAACAAAACAACGAGACAAAAAGCATATAACGTTTACTTCCAATTTAAGAAGCAACGTCTTGGTTGTCTTTTTTATTTTCTCGGCCTTTTTCTCTTTGGTCTCACACAAAGACAGGGACCACTAGAGGTCAGGCTTCTTACATTGCTCCTCTTTCAAAAAGGGACTCAGGGCTTGCATTAACTGAGAGAAGCAAGAGGTAAAGGCTGTGATTGGGGTGAATGACGAAACTACAGCAAAATAGTCTGGACACTCATCTGATCAACTTGATTGAACATACAAGCCCCCCCAGCTGGATGGTGGGAGCCTTGGGCTGTGTGGGTTTGGGCACAACTGCTTGCAAATTGGTTTTACATGAAGGATGCTTGATTTTACATGAAGGATGCTTGTACTCATAAATTATTACTTATTGTTAAAAAATGAAAAAAAATAAAGTAATTAAAAAATAATTAAAAAAAAATAAAAGGTTAGTATGAAGGGAAAAAAAACAAAAAGAGGTCTCCACGGCAAGTAGTGTCACATTTAAACTCTTCCACTGTGGAAGATTCTGTTATGTTCTGCTAGATTTCCAAGAAACAAGGGTTTCATAATTCTCTCTTCGTAAAAATTCCTAACCTAGATTTCCCTGAATATAATTTCGATCTGTCTCCTCCTGTTGCTGTGTCACAGTGGAAATGGCGAATCATTAAGACGTGTTCTTCTGAGCAAGAATTAGCTGCTGCTTGCCTCTTACAGCTGCAAAATGGGATTCTAGTTCAACAAATAAGCAAAGCAATAAGACTCCAACTTAATCCAAAATTTGGAGGGCAGCAAATGACTAGGACAGGATCAAAACTACGCATTCCATAATCCACGGTCCATGCTGCATTCACTAAAAAATACTCACTCTTGAGTATGTCCAAGCTTCTACCCACCATTATTCCTGAAGGACTGAGAACGGGGACTGAAGAAAGAGGGACCCCCAAAGTTATAGTGGCCTCAGGCTAAAGTTAGCTCCAGAAAAGTTGGCTTTTCTCAGTGTCAGCTTCAATACTAAGTGGCAAAAGTTAGGGCTCCTGAGGAAGCAGGAGACCCTAAACTCCAAAGCAATAAAAATTAAGTATGTCTGATGTGTTGGATCAAAACTTGGGAAGCTCACGAGCTCCACCCTGCCCCCTGATAACAGCTGCAAATGTTTATTTTCTTTCCCGAACATCTGGTCAGCTTGTGTGTAAACAGAATGGAGGGTCAGCGTAGGGAAAGGATCTGAACGCCCTATTTCTAGGTCTCTTAAGGCAATGGTGAGGCTGGGACAGGGTCTGAGTTAGGAAATGTTTTATACAGTATGACAATGTAGGCAGTCGTTTCCAATCTCTTATTAAAAGTCGGTCTGTTTCTTGTTACTTTAACTAACATCCATAAATGGGGTTATTTGTAAGGAAAATAGATTTATTTGTCAGTCTGAAGTCCAAGGTCAAAGGGCCACATGTGACAGTCTTCCTGCTGGTGGAGCTTCTGCAGAGTCCCAAGACAGCACAGGGCAACACATGATATGACAGAACAGTCTTGCTAACTTGTATCTCTCTTTCTCTGCTTATGAAGTCGGCCTGCACCTAGCCGGGGGACTTCATGTATGTTAACGTACATCAGCCCCACTTGCAAACATTATTAACAGATGATTTATTAACAACCTGTTTTAATGTGAGTTTTAGAGTCATCAGACACCTTAGCATTTACCTGTGATTTCCCTTTCGTATGTGTATGAATGTACTGCATGCAGACAGTACATTCATACACATATGAAAAGTAATTAATTAATTAATTAAATTTAAAAAGATTGTTTGCTCAGACAAATGTTTAATGTAAAACATGATTTTGACATTCAAATATACTTTTAAAGTTCTTCAATGCATCTTTTTCTAAAAAGTAGGTCAAGGTTATGGTTTTTTTTGAAATATACTATTAGCCTTGAAAAATGAAATGCGAACACAATAATGAATTATGATGTTACAAATATATACCTTGAATGCTAAAATTGTCCACTCAATGTGAAAGGTAATGAATGGTTGATAAAGGTTTTAACCAAAATAATAATAAAATCAAAACTAGAAATTGAGTTATTTTAAGAAATTGTCCTTTGTAATTCATTAATTAGGCACAAATGACAAGGGAGAATTCTTAATTTTATGCTCATTTCACTGGAATTAACTCTCCACTTTAACTCTTTAAAACACACACACACACACACACAGTGCTCTTTTAGGATGAAGTTGAAAAAAAGAAACTAGAAGAATGAGAAAAGGAACTCACCAAATGAACTCCTCTGACTTACAGCTGCTATCTACCCAGAGTTTTCCAATGCAGGAAGCTCTCCTTCCTTCCCTCTCCCCCTCTGGTCCCCACCCCCCTTTCTTTCTCCCAAGAAAATCAAATTTTCTCCTTTTCATCCTCTGGGAACTCCATTTGACTCTTCTTTCAAGATGGCTGAGAATGTTGGGTCCTGGTGTCCTCCAGCAGAGGGCGCTCTTGGAGCAGATTTGGGTAGGGTCATGGAAAACTCTGGGACGACAACTTTCTCTGGGTTTCCCCCGTCTACCTAAAGGACCACTCACTGGTCTTCCTGCATTGCCTTAAGAAGTCTTGTCAATTTTGACAATCTTCTGAAACTACCTTCTCTGCTCCCTCTTCAGAGAGATGAGAATAAAAAGACTAAAGGCAGCAAAGGTTGAGCAGGGTAGGTGTATGTGTCAGAGATAGCCAATATACTTGGGCAAGAGCACCTGTCTTTCAGTCGCCCTGTCTCCAAGAAAATTCACAAATTTTTTAAAAGGCATAATGAGAGTGACAGGTATAATGGAGAGAGCTCAGGTAGCAACACAGAATGAGCACTGTACTAGGAATGGATAGTACAAATCCACAAAAATTTTGAGCCCCCAAACAATTTCAGCAACTGGGTAATCTAGCAAATGATCTATCTATTGCCAACCAGGACCAACCTGCAGCAAAGAAACAAAGCAAAATGAGCATCGAGAAGCAGCGGAACTCTGGGCCCTAGCTTGGGGGTCAGTGGAGGTCTGGGCCTAGCTTGGGGGGCAGTGGAGGTCTAGGTCTAGCTCGGGGGGCAGTGGAGGTCTAGGTCTAGCTCTGGGGGCAGTGGAGGTCTGGGCCTAGCTTGGGGTCAGTTGGAGTCTGGGCCTAGCTTGGGGGGCAGTGGAGGTCTGGGTCTAGCTCGGGGGGCAGTGGAGGTCTGGGCCTAGCTCTGGGGGCAGTGGAGGTCTGGGCCTAGCTCGGGGAGCAGTGGAGGTCTGGGCCTAGTTCAGGGGGCAGTGGAGGTCTGGGCCTAGCTCGGGGAGCAGTGGAGGTCTGGGCCTAGCTCTGGGGGCAGTGGAGGTCTGGGCCTAGCTTGGGCTCCAAAGCCTCTTAACCCTGTCTCTCCTTGGGTCCCATGGAGTGCCTTTGAGCCTCTGTTTTCTTGGCTATCAGGAAAGTGAGCTCAAGTCCAGAATCTCTGATATTCAGTTCATGTTTTACAATCTGAGTTTTGAGGTTGGCATCTTGGAATTTTAATTGAAATTTCCCTTAGAGAATCCATACAATGCAGATTAAGTGTGGCTGACCATTCAGTTATTATTATGTTACTAAATATGAACTTGCAGGGGAGGGGAGCAGCCTTCATCAGAGACTTCTAACCACATTCCCCTCCAATCTCTTTCTGCCCTTTGGCCATCATCCCCGTAAGGCCAGGGAACATAATTTCTTAGCTCACTTACAGACTCCAAGATGGAATTCCAGAGTGCCATCAATCAATGTAGACACTGGCACTTCTGAAATCATGATCAGAGTATAAGGAAGAACTTGAAAACCTAACTGCCGCACCTGTTACCATGGACAGCAAGCCCAGCCCATCCAGTGGCTGACAGAATGAACCAGGATCATGGTTTCTTGACTAAACATACCTTCCATCACATCACCTCCTTGCTCTCAAATCCCCAGAACCCAGACAGCATTATTCAGGTTTTTCTCTTCCACTTGTCCTCAGTTCTTGTGTTGCTTCTCATATAAACTGCACTTCAAATACAGGACACTAAATTAATTGTTTTTGTGGACTCTGACGTCCATTGTGGTACCCTGAAATTTGGATCTTCTGTTTGTACTACTGGTTTTGTTCAGTTGATGCCTGCATTCATTTCTTTGCTTGCTGAACTGCCTTGGGTCCAACTGACCTTTACCTATTTGTTTACTTGTCTATCTCAGCCTTCTTGAAACAGCGTTTGAAGCACAAGCCTTTTTAAACCCAACTATAAAACAGATGTGCAGGTGCAATCAGCCTTATACCCAAGGAAACTAGAATAAACCAAAAGGTGATATTTTCTACATGACCATTTACTTAAAGACCATTAGGTAACTTAGCAAGTAGTACCCTGAAAACAGCATTACGATAACTTCCTACATAATCTTAGAGCAAGCCTTAGGACATACCAAGTTGGACTCTAGACCTAGCTCTGAAGCACCCAAGCCATGTCGCTCTTATTGGCAATCTAATACATGATGGGAAGCTATGGAGCAGCAGTTAGAATGAAGGCAAAGGCAACCTTTCAAATATGAGCCATCACTGATGGACTAGGAAGTAGGTAGCAGACAAGTCTAGACAGAGGTCAGTGGCCAGGACTTCAAGTGCATACAAGCCATGGAGTCTTCCAGACCTGCCTGAGATCTTGAGACAGGTCAGGCTTCCTTCTCAGAGAGCAAGGTTCTGGAGTTGGCTCTGTGACTAACACATCTTTCCCTATACCTAGCATACACTCTTGCACACACACACACACACACACACACACACACACACACACAGTTCCTTATGGTCTTCACTGCATAACTACAGCATGTTCAACTACTAGGGGACTAACCCATGTATTCAACAGAGATGAAAAACTAAACTTAAACCGAACAAAACTGCCATTTGCTTTGGGGTAACAGCCCCCAGCTCATTTCTGCCCTCCATGCAGCTGACAGAGCACACTGAAACATATTGCAAATGGTGCCACAGCCCTGTTCAGTGGTCTATGTTGATTTTCACAGCCCTCTGTGAAAATCCCATTGACCCAAGCCAGCACTGAAGCCTCCCACAAAGTAGCCCTCTTTGTTCTGCATTCTCCTTCTTGACTGCTGGCTGCTGGCCTCCTCAGAAGCTTGCTCTCCCCCTCAGGCAGACCAGATTGACCCCCCCTCCATGTACAGGTCGACTCTCTCCTGCCCATTTTCAGTTCCTGAGGTAGTGCTTTCAGTGAACGGGAGCATCCAGAAGCTACAGCCACAACCTAGAGGAAGCCCCAGGCCCCCACCTCCATCAGTGCCCTGCCAAAAAGTAAAAAACACACAGCTTATTTTTACTTTAACAATATTTTTATATAATTATCAAGAACGCTTAAAAGCTCTCACTCCTCCTGTGTGGTAGAGTTGCAAACACGCCCATTTTATTGAGTAGATGAAGGAAGTGAGACCCAACACACAGAAAGGGCATATGATTCATCCCCAGCAAGCAGTGAGTCAGAGGAGAAGATGACCCAGGCTTCCTGACACTGGAGCGGGGGCCCATTCACAAGGCCAGGCATCCTGTCTACTGTTATTTCCAAATGTTTAGTATCTTCTGCAAAATCCCATATTCCTCACAACTGGCTCACTTTTGATTAAGTCGGTTATTATGATGTGAGCAGGCAGGAGCCCTTGTCTTTCCTAACTTCTGAAAAGAACCAAGAATGTTAACTGTATATTCTAATAGGAACTTTGAGCTTTCCAGGTTGTGGCCTTCTTAGGTAACTTCATAAAGAAGAGAATTCTGAAGTTTCACTGTCAAAGAAATTGAGCAAGACCAAACATCCAGTGGAGGTTGGAAGTAGGGACCTCATCCCTTAAGCCTGGTAGGGTCCTTCTCTGGTATTGATTTGATACCTTTCTAACAGCTACTGGCAGTTTAACTATTTAGGCACTGTGAAGAATGGTGAGCCCTGAGGTAAGCTACATCTTGGATCAGAGCATTTTAAACCCTGGAAAAACTTGTCAAAAAGAAAGTGCCCATAGGTTCTTCTGCAGGCCGTTTCCCAGGGAAGAGGAAGAGGAATAAATGGAAGCCTGCCTGCAGTGAGATGGGATTGGCTGCTCCAGGGTACCTGAGAGGGGCACTCAATGCTCTGCAGTTCCCCAGTTTTACCAAGCACCTACTCATTCTATTGGCCAGGTACTTGTATAAAGGCCTTCATTTAGGTGACCACACAGTGTCTCACCCACACCAGATATTTCAGAGTAATGGACGGAGCTGGTCATGATTTACTTTAAAATGATAACTCATTATACCAGAATAAAAGATATAAATGAAGAAAGCAAATCAGTATCAATAATGCCAAGATCAGTAGGGATCAGTCCTATCTATCCAGGGAAGAGTAGCTCCCAGAGAGAGGGCTGTCAGAGGCACATACCTAAGCCTAGCTGTTTATCACAAATACTGGGGCCAAGTGTCTAGGAAGAACTGAAAGAGAAAAATGGGCTTCCAGGCTGAGCTCTAGGAACACAGAGGATTTGAATGTGGTAATCTAATCAGAGGCCTAGCCGAAGGCATCAAGTCCAGACAACTGTTTTTTGTTTTTTGTTTTTGTTTTTGTTTTTTAAGTTAAGAAGGCTCAGCTAATGCTTATTGGCAATTCAGGGCTCCTTGGACCACTCAGAGAAGGGCAGAGTCAAACTGATGGGGTTGCAGTAGAAGGTCTGGTCAAGAAGCTCAAGAAGGTGGCCCAGGCCAGGTTGGGCTTGATTCTAAATCACCAGGCATTGCCAGGGATGAGCTGTCCCCCATCTGATCAGTTCTCGCTGTCCAGAGCATTTAGGGGAGGGGCTGTTTGTTCTGAGACCAGCAAGTCTCCCTCATCAGGGCTTTTGTGTGACCATCAAGCCGAGGGGTCTGAGGCCACTGCTACCCTAATCAGGCCAGCCTTCTTCCCTCAGGAACGGAGTTTCATTTGAGAAACACACCACCTCTTCTGGTTTCAGTACTAAGCACTTTCTCTCATTAGCAGCTGGAGAAGTGGGTTTGGACGCCAGAGGAAGTATCATTTTGGGAGTCTAACAAGGCTAGGAAACTTGGGTGGTGGTTTTTAGGGGCTATCCCCCTTGTAAATGTGTTTCACCTTTGAGCTTCCTCCGGAGACCTCTCTGGCTGCCTTCCATGAATGCACAAGTACTGGGAACTTTGGATCTGAGCATTTTCAGAGACCTGAAGGTCGTGGCCATAGACAAGGTCTAGGGTCTTAGGAAGGACCTCACTGGTGAGGTGGTTGGTGAGGTAGGTTAGAGAGGAAGGACGGTCACCAGGTAGGAATCTGACTTAAAGAGTGTCAGCCGTGACTGGAACTCACCTCAGCAGCCGGCCGGGCCTTGCGTCTGAGCATAACCAGCCTTGCAACCTGGTCTTGGGAAAGAGAGAGAGGGAGCGACAGAGAAGGAAAGGAAGAGGCAGGGAGGGGGGAAGAGAAGAGTGACCCCACCTCCAGCAGAACTTTCTCCTTCCCCCACCTCCACCCCTACTCCCTCGTTTATGTCCTTCCCGGATCATGCAAATGGGTCTGAGACCTAGCAGTAGGAAAGGGCTGCGGGGTGACATCTTTAACTGATGCCGCAGCCTGGCCACCGCAGCCTGGCCCTGCAGGGTGGCCGGCCTTTGAAAGGCCACTTGTAAACCCGGTGCAGCCGGGAGGATCTGGGGCCCCGGCCAGGGGGAGGGGAGGGGCCTGCCTTCAGTGCCTAGAAATCAAAGCAGCCAACCTTGGGCTTTTTCTTGCCTTCAACACTGAGGCACTTTTATTGGCGAGATGAAGGGAGGCAGAGCGGGCCTTCAGCCCTCGCTTCGCTTTTGGAGGTTAATGACCCAGTTAGCAGCTCTTGGCTGAGTTTCCGACATTTTGCAGACATCAAGCCCCGCGCCTCTGCCAAGTACATTCTGTTCCCTGGAGCCCGTCCAAAGCATTTCAGATTACTATGTAATGCGACAAGGAGGGAGGGGCTGCTGGGAGGGGCCCGGAGCGCTGGGCGGGGTGAGCAGGCGGGGTGAGGAGTCCGAGGGCAGGCGGGGAAGGGGAAGCCACTCTAAATATAGCTGTCCTCCTGGAGTCGCATCCCCCAGGGGGCTTCAAGAGGGAGCGAGGAGGTTGCCGCAGGCCCTGAGGTCCGGGAATCCGGTGGTGCCCTCGGGGATGCAGGTGGGGGTGGGGAGACTGGGGCGGAGACCGGGAGCTGGAATCCGATGGGCGGGGCTAGAGGTTCTGCCCCACCCCCACCTCAGCAGCTCCAGGGGTGTGCAGCCTGCGAGCTAATTATAGACGTGAATGGAGAGCGGCGCTTTTGAATGATCTGGTTGCTCGCACTGCCTTCAGAGGCAGAGGAGCAGGTGCGGCCCTGCTACATACAAAGTGATTCACTTAAAAGCCCTCTGTCACGCAGGCACGCACACGCACTTCCACAGAGGAATCCTTGTACTCTGCACCACCCCGAGGATTCCAGAATTGATGGAAAAGGCCTTGAGCCCAGGAATGCAAGCCGAAGACCAGACTTTTCGGACCCCCTTCCACCACTCTCCTTAGAAATCCCACCATGCACCAGGAGAGTCCAGGCCCTGGCAAGATGTTGGATGGAAAACAAGGTCTTATTTTACGGCTAGAGAAACTGAGGCTAGGACAGGTCCTGAGGCATGCTTGTGGGTCAAGGAGGCTGGGGTGAAGCCCGGGGTCGTCTGCCAGACCCCGGTACTGGGGTGGAACTTGAAGTAAGTCACCGTGTAGCTGCATGAGCCTCCAGAGCTGCAGGCGACAATCACCCTTCTGCCAGGCAGTCCCTACCTTCAGGCCCGCCTCCCAACCCTTAATCCCAAAGGAGAACCAGTTGAAGCCGGCTGATTCCTGTGTACAGGTTTAGCATTTCCAGGCTTGGAAATCCCAACAGTCCTGAATGCTGGGAAATGCCATTTTCTCTGTCAGTTATATGTGAGTCAAACAAACAGGGCTTCTGTGCCCACAGTCCCGTTTTGAGGAACTACAGACTGACCCAAACCTACATTTTCCTTTGCTGTCAGCGTCTTACACCCACCTCAGGTCCACACTCACAGTTAACCAAGACTTTTCATGACCCTGGTGGCCTAATCCAGTCTGCACACGCTCAGCAAAACGTCCTGTGCCCATTTGATGGAGTATCGGAGGTGACTTGACTTGCTCACAGTCATCTGCTGATGAGTGTCTGAAGAAAGGGGCCCAGAGGTCTGAGGAAAGAGGTCAGCACTCTCCTTACTCAGATCAAAGCATGAGCTGTAAGCAACCTGGGTGTTTGCGTTCTAGCCACTGCCGCCCCCCCTTAGTCCAAGAAATCCCCATCTCCCTTTTTAGTTCACAGCATGAAACTATCACAGAAAGCTGCTCTCTTCTCTTGGCAGAAATCTCTAAACACAGCCACTGCACCTGGCTTCAAATAAAAAGCCATTCCCTCTCCTGACGGTGCCACCTCACCTTAGCTAACCATTCTGTAGTGAGCGGCACCCCACCGCCTGTTCCCGCTTCCCTACCAGTGGTGATGGACAGAGAAGCAGCGGGATTGGGTGCAGAAGTTATTCTAGTTATTTTTTACTGGTCTCTTGGAAGGAAGGTATTTATCTTAGCCGTTCACGTACTCACTCCCTGCCATACATTGGGCTCAGCTCAATCCATTGAGCATAGTAGATAGAGAGAAATATAGTTGCCAAACTCTTTTACACAGCAGTGCCAAATTGTCCGTACCTAATCAGGACATTGTCACATTTCTCTGATAACAGATGAATGTATAGAACATGGACTTTCCCTTACCAGACCAGTATCTAGGCTAAACTGTATCACAAGTTCATCTCTGTAGCTCATTTTTCCTCTATAAAACAGGCATGATTGTGCCTCAGAGAGGCAGGCCTGAGTGACAGCACTGGTGCTGAATCAGAACCAGAGCACAAGGCTCATAGGCGAATGGACGTCTCTTCGGTCAGACTACCTAGTTGGAAATCTGAATCCTACTATTTGACACAGATGCATTTTTAAAGTTTCAAGTGTCTCAATTTCTTCATCTATAAAAGGAGAATAACAGTTGTACATACTTTATAACCATGTGGATTAAGTGAGTTCATAAATATGAAGGGTTGAAAGATAAACCTGGCTCACATTTAAGTGCTCAGAACGAAGGGCCATCCTGCTTATTCAAACGCAGATAAAACAATGTCACATGTAGGAGATTCTGGACCCAATGCCTGGCAGACTCTGCCCTCAGCGACCAGGCACGGCGTCTTCCTATTTCCTCATCGGTAGGATGGGATTGTAATAATTCACCTCATCAGGACTGCCCCAGGATTAAATCTGAATACTACGTATGAACATTCTGTGAAGCTCTGTAATCCAGCTCGCAAACTACATTACTAACTTTATTGTTGGTGCACTGGTTTGTGTGTTGACTGTGTCTGATCACACTTTAAATACGAAGGTAAATAATGTCCATGCTTTCCAGGTAGTACATGAGGACCTAAGATAAATGAAAACAGATAACTAACACCAGGCAAAAACAGATGTTCACTTTAATTAGCACAAAACACCAAGTGTCGTCAAGAATGGGGATAGACAAGCCACTTGTGGGTGGGCTTGGGTGTGAAACACCCTGAAGGAACTGCCAAGATCTAGACTCTTGAAGATAGGGATGAGAACAGTTCCTGTAAAGAGAGCAGAAGAACCCACTCAGGAATGGAGAGGGCGTGTTCACCACACTGCAAGCCCACTAGGGCTAAGAGAACAGAGCTGGAGTAGAGAAGGGCCGGAAGTACACGGAGAAGGAGGCTAGGCACCCAGGAAGCCAGGGCAGGCTGCAGGCCCACTGGTTCCCACTGAGGTGAGGAGGTAGATAGACTGAGGGAAGCCTCAAGTTCGAACCCAAGGATTTCCTGTGCTAGAAATGCGGATGGACCGTTTTCACAAGTATGATTTCCTTTCATGTTGTATCCTTTAGTTGTTCTGTGAGCTTCATGATAGGGGGACATTGGAGTCATCCCATGCTCAGGCCTCCACAGGGACTCACACAGTCTGGTGCAAATGAATACTTCCTTGATCCAAGGCCTAAGGACTGACTATTAAAGTGTTCTGCCAAATAGGTAGCCCAGAGTAACCAATGAGGAGTTTAAATTTTACTACAAATAACTGCAGAACTTATTTCATAACCTTTCACGTACACTGTGTTTGCATGTGTGTGTATGTGTGTGTGTCCCATGTCTCCCTCTCTTTCAAAACAATAAAATAAAATCAGAAAGAATGAGGAAGAAAAAGATAAGATAAAGCCTAGAGCAGAAATAATATCCCTTGTATAACTCTCCATCCTTTGGTTCTTTTTTTTTTGGCTTTTTTGAGACAGGGTCTCCCTGTAGCCCCAGCTGTCCTGGAACTCACTCTGTAGACCAGGCTGGCCTTGAACTCACAAAGATCCGCCTGCCTCTGCCTCCCGAGTGCTAGGATTAAAGGCGTGCGCCACCATTCCTGGCCCTGGTTCTTTTAATTAGCCATTTTTTCATTTTGGGACTTCTTGCTAAAACATGAAAAAGAGAGGAGGAGCAAGACAGGGAGCTAAACCCGCCCGAGGAAGCTATGAATTGAGGCAACCAGTTTTATTGTTCTTTCTTAACTGGATCTCTTCCCAGCTCTAGTTGGGAAGCATAAAAGCGATCCAAACTAGTTTCAGTTGTTAAGGATTTACAACAAGCAGCCAATAGAAGCTGTGCCACTGTCCTGTCCTGACCTTCTCTAAGCATCAGTGGCTCTGCCTTCCTTCCGTTCACTAGGGAAGGCACTTTGGGTGCTGGGTTTCTCAGAAGTTCAGCATGCCAGCGATGGAGGAGATTGAACCTAGAGGTTATAGGATTCGGCCCCCTCCTGTGACAACAGGCAAAGGAGAGAAATGGAGAAAGGGTTGCCCTGGGTTATCAGTGGTCAAGAACAGGACCAGAAACTCTGAATTTCAGGGTTAGTACTCTTCCCATCCTGCTTGTACTTGGAAGGGGAATGCATACTTTGCTGATAGAAGCAGACCTGGATTTGAATCCAGTTCTACTGGATGCTAGATTTCTATTTCAGGCAAGAGCCCAGGTCTTCTGTAATAAAGCACTGCTGTTACTGAGCACCTACTTGATGCCAAGGTCAGGAAGTATGAGAAACAAGTCTGAGACAGTGTCAGTTGCAAAGAGTAGAGCCAGCATTTGAGTCCAAGTGTGTCCCACTCTGAGTCCTGTGCTTTTCTTTGTAGCACCTGTATGCTCCGCTCCTCATATCTGAAATGCAAGATGATAATCTTGAAGCATAAATGAAACTGGGTATGGTTGTACATGCCTGTTATCCCAGCATTTGGGAGATGTCAGAGGATCAGGAGTTTGAGGCCATAGTCTGTTCCAGGCCAGCCTAGGCTCCAAGAAAGAAAAAAAAAAGAAGAAAACTAAAAAGTATTTAGCACAAGGTGACGCATAGTGAGATAGTGAGTGCCATGTAAAACTTCAAATACTACTTTGAAGAACAAATTTGAATGTTCTGGGTTACACTTTAGGTCTTACTGTTTGGGCTGCATTGCTCAAGAACATTAGATATTCTCAGTCGCCAGCATCACACTCTTCGGCCTCACCCTCCCGATCTCAAGCCTCCTGATAGGCTCTGTCAAGGGGCTGGGTTCCAACCATGGAAAATCCAAACAGAACAGGTAAGGCAGGGTGGAGACTGACTCTATTCACCAGCGTGAGAAAGCCAAGGCCAGCTCTCAGATTCAACCGGAGCAGCTCCATCCATTCACAGATCCAGCCCAGAGCCTGGTGGGATGTCCCAATGAGGGGCCAGGTACACAGTTTAGGGTTGGAAATACCCAAGGCAGGCAGCTTCTTAAGTAGTAACTAGATCCTGGGACCCCAACGAGGGGCCAGGTACACAGTTTAGGGTTGGAAATACCCAAGGCAGGCAGCTTCTTAAGTAGTAACTAGATCCTGGGAACAGGGTTCAGTCTATTTCTAAGAAAGAAAGATCAGACTAGCTAAGAGGATAAGTCTGGGCAGGTAGATCACCAGGAAGAGGACATAAAAACCAGGATTAGAGGGAAATCCAGTTGGAAAGACTAGAGATTACAATGCATCTAGGGTTTCTGAACATGGACAGATGTGTCTTTTGTTCTCTACTAACTACAAAAGCCAATAAGTCCCATGGAAAAATTGCTTATAGATACAATCAATTGGAATAAAAATTAAAAAAATAATTCATGGGAATAATACTACCAAATTCAGGAGAGTCACTTTCTATGGGGGGGGGGGAAGAAAAAGAGGACAAAAAACAGACAGCAGGGCTTTAATGTGTGTGTTCTGCTTAATTTCTTTTAAGAAAAAGCATGTCTGAGGTAGATAAGGAACAGGGTTGGCATCTGTTCCTTCAGATGATGAATGCATGACATCTGTTATAGTCTCTCTGCATGATTACTATTTAATAATTTAAAATAAAAATTTAAGTAGTAAATATTTAAAATTAATAAATTTTATTAAAATCCGTCACTGTAGAAAATCTTGGCATTTATGAATAAAAACATAAGATAATAATGAGTATTGAGTGCTAGAATAGTGGCTACCTTTGGTTTTTCCCAAGCATAGAAACAGGTACTATCTCAGTAGTAGTTTGCATGCCAACAGCTCACATGAAGATGTCTTGATTCCTTCAATCACACAATCTGGCAAACATCCCAAATGCTGATCCGTGTGGCCAGAAAGGCCAGAAATTCCCCTTTAAAACAGGAATAAGGATCTTGCACTATTACACGAAGAAAACCTGAAAAGACATCAGAACAACCAAAATTAATGTTACAAATTGTACAATACGGGGCTGGAGAGATGGCTCAGTGGTTAAGAGCACTGACTACTCTTAAAGAGGATCTAGGTTTGATTCCCAGCATGGCTAAGAACCATCTTTAGTACTAGCTGTGGTGGAACACGCCTTTAATCCCAGCACTTGGGAGGCAGAGACAGGCGGATCTCTGCGAGTTCAAGGCCGGCCTGGTCTACAGAGCGAGCTTCAGCTAGCTAGAACTAAAGGGAGATCTTGTCTCAAAAAGACCAAAGAAAAAAAATTGTACAATACATAATTTATGGATAAAAGACCAGCAAGGAGCCGGGCGTGGTGGTGCATGCCTTTAATCCTAGCACTTGGGAGGCAGAGGCAGGCAGATCTTTGTGAGTTCAAGGCCAGCCTGTTCTACAGAGTAGGTTCCAGGCCAGCTGGGGCTACAGGGAGACCCTGCCTTGAAAAGACAAAAAAAAAAAAAAAATCAGCAAGGAAATCAAACTAGATCTAGTCCCATTTGTAGAACACTACCTAACACCAGCACAGCTTGTGCTTTGCAAATGAGTATGGCACATTCGCTGAGAGAAATGGTGTCCTGGGCCACAAAAGTCACCTTTCCTGTGAAGCAGAGATCCTCAGACCCTCACTCAGAAATAAGTTCATTTTACATAAAGTTTAGGGATTATTCTACTTGGGCTTCTGACTACACCATTGCTGAAGAGAAGGCAGAATTGTAACACGATGACAGAGACTCGTCAATAACAGCTAGTGACCAGGCCATCTGGTAGAGACAGAAGAATGAAGCATAGATACGAGGGTCTAGGAATAGCAGCTTGGGACCATTTAGTAACAATCCCAGAAAAATCTGTGGGCGTTCTAGGTGGCCTAATAGAAAAGGAGCTGTGTTAGCTGAAGATGGCTTGGGCCTGGTCTGCCACCCACCCATGACAGGCTGTGACTTTTCATTTCCCCTTCCTGGGTACTGGCTTCCTCTTGAGCAAAATGGTGACATTAGAATCTAGTAACTAGATCTTCAAGAGGATTTCTATTCTCCCTTGCTGTGAAATATGTTTGTGTTCATTCTAATTGCCTGGGTCTTCAAAGAAAAGGTTAATTCTTGGCAACGTTTGTGCTAAAAGGCGGGAGCCCCAGAGAGGGGTGAGCCACCAGAGGCCTGCACAGACTCAACCATTTTCTCCACACTGCTGGATGTGTTCAGACACATCCCTAAGGGTTCTGCAAGGACATATTTACAAACAGCTTCCAACAAGCAGTAAAATGGCAAAATAAGCCTTGCAAGAGAAATCCTGTATACCAGACAATTTGATTCTGAACAATAGAGCACATGAGGCTGTATAAATAACTAATTATACTACACAACAAGAACAGTTTTTTTTTTTTTTTTCGATGATTGCAAAATTGGGAGGAAGGAAATGTGATGGGTATTTATATATTTGGGCTTCAGTCAAAGATTTCATATTCATTCTTAGGCAATTTTACATACAAAATTAGCTCAGACTAGAACATGGTCAAACAACTAAACACTGGAGACAAATCTGGTAGCCCAGAAGGACAGTTTGTGTGGACGCATTCAGAGGAGAAGCATGGAAGCCTGAATGTTCTGTGAAGCCCTGCAGGTTCTGTGAGATTCTCAGTGAGTGGTCCCTTGGCCCCTGTGGTGACCTACAGAAAAGACAACAGTGAAGGTGAGGAATGAAGTCCGGTAAACCTGGTTCTCATCAGCCCACACTTCTGGACACCGATACTCAATTCCACACTTTTACTGGGTTTCTAATGTCATCAGTCTTATGCTAAGATTTGCAGACACAGAAACTGGACCTCCGTAAAACTCCATGTGGGGTACTCACTTCAGCACAGGTATGCCCACCAGCCTGTGGTGTACAGGTGTACAAAATTAGTTTGGGGACCAATCGGGAAAATGAATAATATGTAGTTTTTACCAAAATAGAATCCTTGCCCTAAAAGCTGAAATATAACTTAACAGTTTAACAGAGGTATCACATATGTCTTTACTGGGGTACAAGGCTCTGTGAGCACAGAGGAAAGTTCATTTTAACCTTAGGGGCTGTCAAGGGTCTTTCCTTCTTACAGCAGGGTCTTTCCACAACCATTTTCCCATGCTTGCTTGTTCCTTAACTCCAATGCACAGTAGGCCCTGGCAAGACAGCTACGAAGACAGATATGCCGTCAAACTCTACTGCAGTAACAGACTTTAACAAATGGAAACAAACCATAATGAATATTTTTTTAAGGCGAAGAATATGAGTCTTTAAAATTGAATGAAACTGAGGAATATGGAGCTTAGGACGGCTGCTGCGGAAGTGACATTAGGAAGGTGGCTAGGATCCTTTCGTGATACCCTAGGGGTGTGTAGTAAATATTTGCATTGTTTATAAAGGAAGTAGGATTTGAGAAGAATCTTGAAGATGATTGTGACAAAAGAGAATTCCAGGAGGAAAACAAACAAACAAACTGGAAGCAACAGGAGAAAAAGCACAGTGGGCAGCAGGTGGGATGGTATGGGAGCCCTCGGCAGGAGTTCCAAATGTCCAAAGGAGTAAGGGATCCTGAGGATGGGAATAAGGCGAATAGAGCTGGGCCTCAGGAAAGGGTCTCAAGGTGTTCTGTCAAGGTCTATGGCTGGAAAAAGAGTAGAAATAAAGACGCGATTAGGAAGCCGTTAACACCACAGTGTACGGTCAATAGGAATAGCTTGTGAGACTGGTGTGGATGCAGAATAAGCAGAACTGAATGCAACAGGGAGGGAGAAGAGACATTTAGCAACAATCGAGGTTTTGTCTGGGAGGATGGGCGAGGAGGACAGAGCTGTGAATAAAGACTGCAAGCAGCAAAAGAAAGAAAACTGTGGGATGGCAGAGAGCATAGGGAGTAATGTGATGTTGGAGGTGTCACAGAGCCACCAGGAGAGAGAGAGAGAGAGAGAGAGAGAGAGAGAGAGAGAGAGAGAGAGAGAGAGAGAGAGAGAGAGAGAGAGAGAGAGAGAGAGAATGAGAGATCAGAACTAAGGTGTGGACTCAAGTGATAACTGCTCAGAGTGGACTTGTTGGGGTTGGTCAGCCAGAGTCCCTGGAATATCCCAGGATGAACTCTTCTCTTCTTTTCCAGCACAGAAACTCAGCTTGGTCCTGAAACAACGGCCTCAGAAGAATAATTTCAGAGCTCTCCAGGTTCTAAGACCTTATCCTTCCTCCCTTGCTGGATATAGGTAGCAGAGGCACTAGACTTTGTATAGCATTAGACTGCTGTGATAAATATAATTGCTTTCGGTTCCTGGAACATCACTTCTCTATTCTGAAGACATTCTTAACTCTCCTGATGTACCATCAAATTACTACATGAAACCTGAGCTTGCTCTCCACTAACTCTCTCCCATTCTGTGCCCCTAGCCAAAGCTAAGTTAGGTTCTCCCTGCTCTATTGAGTCTTGAAATCAAATTTAAAAAACAGTGAACATGGGAAAAGGATTTCCTGCACAGAGCTAGAAAAAAATGTAGTAAATGTTGAAATTGTAGCTTTGATGACACCCTTAAGTGTTTCTGAACATAATTTATGAGAGCCCTCTGCCAAAACGATGATGAAGATTATACGAGATAAAGGTACTACACGGTTTGCTGACCAATCAACAGAGAGAATACTGTTTCTCAGCAGCCCTATAGATTAGGACAGAGTGATGTAGACATAGTCAGCTCTCAAAGCATTTTTCCTAGAAGGAGGAAAACAAAGGCAGGATATGGGCTCAGCCAGCTGCTTCCTTGGGAGCCTTGCTGCAACAGAATCGGCCCCTCACAGACACGCCAAGAATGAAGCTTTCAAATTACTACCAGGGAGAACACACAGGGTCAGAAGCTCCTAGAAGTACTGCCTACTTACTTACATCAAAGCAGAATCTGAGGTCAAATGCAAAGTGATTTTAAATTCTGACCCCCCCGCTGATCTGCTAGGAGCACTTAACCACCTTGGGAGGTTAAGCCTGCTCTAATAGCTATCAATGGAAACAAGTCTTTCAGTTCCTTAATACCACAAAGAATTTAATTTGAGGTGTTTTTTTTTTTTTTTCCCTCTCCTTGGCTTGCTTTGAAAACAAGGTCTCCTCTTGCCCAGGCTTGTCTCAAACTCACCATGAATCCACAGCTGGCCTTGAACTCCTGATTCTTCCTCCTCCGCTTCCCAAGTGCTGGAATTACAGGAGTGCACCTGCTTACACCTCTGGAAGATGCTCATTCTTCTCTTTTCATTTTCAATGTTATTTACCTCCTGTGTTTGTTGTTTTGTTTTTAGACATTCTGTGTAGCTCAGGCTGGCCTCAACCTGAAGGTCCTCCTGCCTCAGTCTCACCATACTGAGATTATAGGCATGTGCCACTGTGCTTGGCTTTTACTTTGTCTCTGATGTCAAATTTTCCTTTTCCCTCTGGGACAGGAATGTCAGATCAGAAGAGGCCCAAGTTCTAAATCTGCTCTGCCACCTTTCAGCTTGTTGGCCTCCCTGCGCCTTGCTGTCAAACACCAAAAAAGCAGGGGGTGATTCTTAGCTGGGCAATCTTGGCTTCTCACGAGAAGTAAATAACATGTACATATGGGAAAGGCTGTGTGATTAATATGTTCTCTACACTGCAAGAGATTGAAACCTTTCACTGACTAAGCCTATCAGATTTTCCTCAACCATTAGTCACTGCTCCATTTTCCAGAGAGTCCTGAAGTGTTTGCAACTGGGAATCCTGCTTTCTGTTTTCTGTGTGTCTCTGTCTCAATCTATTATGGAGTAACAGTGCTTCTTAAGAACACAAGGCAACTCAGTACTGGAAGTCTGTGAAAGGTGCTTTTGGTACTTGTGTTACAGATAGCAAATAAAATAGGAAGAGAACATAGATTTATTTCATTACTAATAATCCATCACAAGGATTCCATCACAAGGATATCCAAAGAGACAGGAAAAACAGCCTTGGACATTCTCAATACATGGGACTTCATTATCCTACATGGGAACTTGGGGCCACTCTAGGTTTCCATCCTGATTGGGTACTCCAACAAAGTCACCAAACTCCACATTTTCCTTCTCAATATCACATGGGTACTGATAATGACTTATGAAAAGTTATTAGTATTGTTAAACTATTAAAGGTATCATCTTGTAAGTCTTCAAGTGAATTTGAGTTCTTTCTCTAGAGGCAGAGAAATGAAACAGTATTTGCGCTTTGAATTAGGCACTGTTCTAAGAACTTTATTTATCTTGACTCATGTAGTTCTCACGATTCAACAGGAAGGTCCGATAGGTGCTTCCATCTTGACATTACAGGCCAGAGAGTCAGACAGTCACAGTGCAGAACCAGGAGTTAATCCAAAGCCCTCTGTAACTGAAGCACACTCACCCACCAGACGGTATTATGGACATTAATTCACTAGGGTCTTTCAGTTTTATATTCTGAGGTTTAGCACATACACTTTTATGCCTTTATTAATATGGAATGACTTCCTAGAAAACATATAATTCTTTCTTGTAATATGGAGAAAATTCTTTCCTGACATTTGATATGATTCAACTTCCTGTAAGCTTGTTAGTTGAATGTTAGTTTTTCCCCCTTCGACTGACTTTCATTAGTTCCCAGATACCACACGGTTCTTTATTACTTGAAGACAAGCACCCTATATATAAGCTGAAGTTGGTATTAGCAGTGATAGATTTGATTTCATTGAACAGGTATTGGGAAATGAACAGGGACTGGGTGTTTACAAAAGAAGGTCAGCAGCTGGCAAAATGACTCAGTGGGTCAAGGCACTTGCTGCCGAAGCTGACCACCTGAGTTCATCCTGGGAACCCACATGGTGAAAGGGGTTATCCTGTGACCTCCACATGTGTGCTGTGACACACACACACACACACACACACACACACACGCGCGCGCGCGCGTGCGCGCACACACTGTGGTTCTGGTGAGGCCTCACAGGGATCTACTCTGTGTTCAGCCTTTCTCCTCAAGTCACCCCAGTGTGGAGCAGGAAAGAGAAGCCCCATGTGTTCATTCCCTCATTCACGGCCGCTTTACTTCCCCTACAGCTCTGACCTGTCTATCATGACCCCTCCAAAGACATTATTGTCTACAGAACTGAAATAACGTCAAGGGGCTCAAGTCCCCCGCGCCTGTTCTAGTGTTAGTCTACTTCTCCTTTACTTGACTTCCCCCAAATACCAGGCCTTCTGCTCTTCCCTCAATACCTGGTAAGCTCTCCAGTGCTGGGGACAGAGCCATGTTCTAATTCTGCCAGCAATCTGCAACGTCTTCAGGACTCTGTTTCAACTGTACTCTGTCTACATATATATGCCAGATAGCCCCATTTCCTAATTAATCTTTTCTTCCTTGAGTTTTCTGTGACACAAAATAATATCTCTAACCTAGAATTTGGCCCCTGGAAGGTGTTCCATTCAATTTATGTGTAGACCTGTCGGTTCCACCAGAGTGCATACCTACCTGGGCAAACTAAGCTCTGCTCACCTCTGAGCAGCACTTCATCAATGCAGTTCCTGACAAGGGGATGCTTTCAACAGATTTCTGTTTGCTTGGGTTGGGTTCTTACAGAGTAAGGTAAAATTATTTTGGGGTCTGTGTTTCGACTTGCAAGCCCACTGCAAAGACGAAGTCAGCCAATGAACTACTTTCACAGAGATTCCAAGACACTGTAAACCATCCATCTCTGAGAGCCAGAGGGGCAAAACAGCTATAAGCATTTCAAGATTTATTTAACTAAAGGAGACATTCCACCAGAAAGTATGACTGTAGTAGCTTTTATTATCCAGAGCATGAATAAGAATTATTATAACGATTAATTACTGGTAGAAATCATTTATTTTTAGAAAGGAAAATTAAAAGCAAAATGAAAACTACTATAGAATCTCATTTAAGCATCTTTACATATAGTCGCTAATAATTAATAATTAACCTTATGGAACTTTATAGTTGAAGGATAAATTTTTGACTTAATTTTCATATCAACAGAAAGAAAAATAGACTCATCGTTAATTCACAGACAAGAAAATTGAGTTCTAGGAAGCAGATAACCAATTATTAAGTGCTAGATTTAAGTCTCAAACCCAGGACCCCTAACTCTATCCTGGATTCTCTTCTTCTACACATTGTCAATGGCCTCAGGAAACTCCTGGGCGAAGTTGTTCCAAACGCTTTCGTCTCCAGACTCAGTCTTATCATAGTTCTGTGTTTATATCTGTGCTGACCCAGCTACATATGAGCAAGGGCTTCTCAGTGCTAAAGAATCATGATGATTCTGTGTCCAAGAAGCCCTAGGCCTCTCATGATGCTTCAGAGACTTGCTTTCAATATTTTTAACTGAGTCCTTTGCTTCTAAAAATATACCAGATGTTCTGTCAAATTCTCTCCCTCTTCCTATCACCTTAATCCTAACCAATACTCTGCTTTATTGTTTCCAAATGAAATGAGTTATAGACAGCTTGACTTGCAGGAGGGGCTGCTGGAAGTGAACTCATCTATTTTCCTAGGACATTAATTGACAACATAAGCTCCCAGTGCTTCTAACAGAGCTAAGCACATGGGAGATGTTACATATTTACTGTTGTGACAAGTAAATAAAGTCATAAATAATAACAAGCGTATTATTTAGAGTGAGAGCAAGAATTATTGACAGTTATCACCTCTAAGGCACTGGGAAGGGCTGGGATTGGTTGGGAAGCGGACACTTGTTATATGTCTTCTGGGATAGCTGACTCTGAATCAGCTGACCCCAACTAAAGCTTTGGGGTTTAGCCTTCCTACCAGAAAATGGTGCCCACTCCACCCGAAAAATGCACAAAAACACTGCTCCTTACCGCTTTAGCCATGTATAGGCTTTATTCTGATAAAACAGAACCATTAAATGCTTTACAAATCAGTTTTTCCTTTGTGGCATCTGATTTGCATAAGCAAAGGAACAAAAGCTTCTGCCAAGAGCCTTTCCTTCTAATCTCTTAACCGTAGCCGAGAATAACCAAGGCAGAAATGGAGCAATACACAAAGCATAACAGGAAGCCCATTCCCCTTTCACTCAATCCTTTCTTGGTAGTGATTTTCTAAGGCCCCTCTCTGTTTTCTCTTGAACCTGTTTCCAGAGCACAGGGTAAGTGCAGACAAGGCCGCACCTCTTATTCAGTTGTGTCTCGGGTCCCCTAAACACTAGGCAGCACTATCCACTGCAGAGGGTGGAGGGGGACTCACTGCAGGCTGGTCTAACAAGATGAAGGGTTCACATTAAACAACTCCAGTCCCTGCTGCTAACTGCGATGGCTACCATACTGAAAGAGACCCTTTTTCTTTTTTTTAAGTTTACTATCAGTGTTTAAGTTTGATTTGAAAGAAAAGAAGCAAGGAACAGCAGATGAAACGGTGAAGTGTGCTCTGGGCAGGCCTCTGTTGCCGGGCAGCTATGGGTCCCTGAATAAGTCACTTCTCTGAACCACAGGGTGCTCTGCCATGTGATAAAGATGATCCTGCCTCACTAGCTGTGGAGAATTGTGAAGGTATCAGATCCTGGAGGTAGAAAAGATTTAAAAATTATATGGCTCTGTACATTATAAACTATTTTTGTTAGCATACATTAGGTTGGAAAAAGATGGAGAAATTGTTTTTTCTCCCTCATCTGGAACTTTGAATCCTAAAGCCACTAACTCTGCAGCTTCCTGCACACTTAGGGGAGGAATCCTGGCTTCCTGCTTTTTGTCCTAGGTGTTAAAATCCAGCACATTAGAATAGAATGATCTGGAAAGCAGATGCAGAGGAGCCTTGGGCCACTCTCCAGACCCTCCCCCAGGACCTCAGGGAGCCTACGAAGACTTTAAAACCTTGTGCCTTCTCCCAGCCCTAACCCCCAGAGGCAGGCTCATGGCTGCTTCCCCGTAGTGTTCATGGGGATTTTGCTGAGTACTAGTTGCCCAGTGAAGATTGTCTCACTGCGCTTTGAAGAGGAAGCTTGAGGTTGGAAGAGATGAAGTGAATGGATTGCTCAGGCTCAGAAGTCCTACCTGCAGTCATGGACATTGGATGAGGGATCAGGCAGCACTGAGGTCCATACTAGGGTCAGTCAGAGGGGGTAGGCAGACTAAGCCTTGTTCCCCAAAGCACTTCTACTCCAGCGAGTTTCCACAGGTTCTGGTAGGGGTATCTGTAGCCCAGACACAACAGTGGTGGAGGCTTGGAGAAGAAGTGTGATAGGCTTTTGACTACTCCTCTCCAGAGTATCCTTGCAGAGGCCTGCAGTACTCTTCACAATCTCATGTAGCAAAGCTTCCTCTCTAGTACTACACTATCTCCTACTTCATTCTGCTGAGGTACAGTGGAGACAGCCACAGACAGCCCCCTGAAAGGATCCTGGTTCCTACAGCCGTTTCTGTCTACGATAGTTTCCGGAAGGAATTTCCTCTTGGCCTCTGTTTCAGGGTGGGCTACAGAGAAAGGGCTATCAGCTATAGGCGGAACGGCTGTGACATACCCTGGGGCTCTCAGGAGCCCTGTATGTGGTTTACTCAAAAATGTTGGCTTCCCTGGCTGGGCAGCGGGCTATGGGCTTCTAACTGTGAAGGGACAGGTGGATACGTTGGGGAAATAAGGATCCTCCTTGTGTTTGTATGTGAGTCTAGTCTAAGCTCTACTCAATCAGATGGGCATGATCCTGTAAAGTTCTGACAGACTCTAGGAGTTCAAGGTGGAAGGGGCTAAGGCTATTGGATCTGCCTGTGTTGCACAGAGAAGAGCCGGAAACAGCCAAGTTCGGTTAACTTTTTCCTCTTCCATATTACCTTCCCCAAAGGCTTGTAGACATGGAAAGATTGTTGGCAGACCAGAGGATGAAGACAGTGGACGGTGTCATGAATATCCTAGCAGGCTCCGCAGTGATAAGCAGATCACAGGATGGTTAGGAGCACTGGCTGAGGCCCATCCAAGGGCCTAGGAGCAGGTCCACTTCGCTCCCATCTGGGCCAGGCTCAGAGGCAGGTACAGATGAAAAAGGAGAATTCTTTCATTTTATAACAAGACAGAACCCAAGCCACCAGACAGACTGTGAACGTGGGGCCTCGAACACACCAGGAATGGGAATGGGAGATGTAAGTTCAAGGAGAACACCCCACCAAGGCCCAAAGCCAGGCTGGCAGAGCATCCAGACTGAAGGTGCTGATTTCCTGTAAGGATCAACCCACAGCTCTAAACTCCTGACATTTTACTTAATGAAAAGAAGATTTTCTCAGGGTTAAGTCTATAAGGCAAGGCTAAATCTTAATAATCTAATACATGGTATCAGAAGGCATCATTAAGAATGAGAACCATCCCAGTGGCTCCTCAAGTCCTTTCCTAGCTCCACAGATGACTTCCATGAAGACCTATCACCTCCCTGAATGCCAGTCAGCCATGTCAGAAGGAAGGGTGTTGGAGCCAGTCAGCAGACCTATCCGTTCCGTGATCTGTGATGTCCAGAGATCCAAACAGGAGGCTTACAGGCCCTACAGGGGCAGATTAGAGGGAAACTAAGGCAGAGCAGAACCTCGACCCACAGTCCTTTGGAGTACTTCCATTTTTTTTTTTTCTTCTGAAGACAGGGTCTCCCTGTAGCCCCAGCTGTCCTGGAACTTGCTCTGTAGACCAGGCTGGCCTTGAACTCACAAAGATCCTTCCATTTTTAAGTACAGTGTGATGGGGTTCCCTACAAGATTTTATCTGAAAGTTACAATAAGAGAAGAAATGGAAAGGAAGAACCGTGGAGAGGCCCGAGGGCCTGGCTAGGCGACCTCCAGACTGTGCTGCCGCTGTTTCTGGCTCCACCCTCATGTTCTGCTTCCAGAACAGCTTCTCTTCCATTCTGCCATCCTCTCAAGGAAGAATCCATACATAAACCCAGAAAAAGGCACGGCTTAGACCTCATTCCCCAGCTCTGGGGATTACTGGCTCAAGAGAAGGAAACTGGGGGGTTTGTGGGCTGAGCTGGAGGAGACCTGAAGGCTCAGAGGTTTGGATTCTCTGAAGCTTGACCTTCAGATTCCCTGCTCGCCTCCAGGACCCTTCCCACTCACACCGAGGCGGCGTGGGAGGCATGTCTGGCTCCCAGGCTGTCCCAGGAATCTGGGCCCACTTGGAGAACTTGTTTTGATTTTTCAGGAAAAGCCACTCATAGCCAAAGCGTCCCTCCCAAGAACAACATAGGCAGGGATTTCTTCCGTGCTGTGGGGGAGGAAGGTTCTGAGAGGCTTTCTGCCATAGCCTGGGCAGGGAGACTCCTAGATAACACCCCCACCTGAAGCAGTGTGTGCCATTTATAATCACCTGTTTTGCCTAAGCACCTTCGCCCGCCCCTGGGCAGCCTCTGCTTTACCATTGCCCTGTTCACAGGGCACACCTCTCAATACCCACCCCACAAATCCAGGAATTATACAAGCTTGGGGGAATTGGCAAACCAGAGGAACTAAGGATTTCCTTTGCACACTCACAAATACACTTTCCAGGGAGAGTGTTCCGTTTCGTTTCTCCCTCTCAGGAGGAGGGTTAGTGTATGAACCAAGAATGTAACTCCCTAGACCTTCCCTCTCTGCGCATTCCAGTGAGTCACTCCCTCTTCCTAAGGCCTCTTGACCGAGGTCACAGCTGAAGGAAACACAGGAACACCACAGTGGTTAATTAGAGATCGACAGACATCTGTCGTCAGAGCGGGCCTTGCCTTTGTGAGCAGTGCCGGAAAAACCCTCATCGTCTGAAATCTCGGTGTGGTGAAGCACCGAAGGATCAACTTCTGAGATGGTAAATACTCCGTAGTCATCACTCAGAGAACAGGGCATAGGATGGCTCCCAGGAGAGGTGTTATCTAAATTGAGTTTTAAAGGCACTGAATGTCATTGGGAAAAAAAAAAAAAAAAAGAACACGAAAGAAAGAATATGCAAAGAGAAAATTGGAGGAAAAAATTATCCGAGTAACTCAACAATGTGGCATAAGGGAGAAAGTGGGGTTCTGTGGGAGCCGGTATTTCTCCAAGGGCTGCAGAATTACATATTTTTTTTCCCCCAGAAAGCAATGAGGAACTACCTCAGGGTAATAACATAATCCCGTGTGTATGTTAGAACCCTCGTTCTGGCTGTCTTGTAGGGCATAGTTTTATGAGGAAAAATAGAATAACATAGAAGGCAGGGAAATTGCTCTGGAAGCAAGAAGCGATCGCTGACCGTGCCCTGAGTCAAGCAGACTGGCTATGAAAAGGAGGAAAGAAAATCCAAGTCTGTAGTAACGGACCTGTCACTGAATGAGCATTTTCCATTTCTAACTTTCTAGGACTGGCAGCTAAAGAAATCTCCAGCAAGATCTCCACCTCCCGTTTTTACCCACCCCTCCTCCCACCTCCCACGCTCTGTGAAGTCTGGCTGGCCCCTCCCACTCCTCAGCTCAGGCAGGAGGTAATAATAGGTGTGGCAGAGGCCCAAGCCATCCCAGCACCTTCTTCTCCAGCACGTTCTGCTGCCTGAGCAGTTGGCTGCCGCCGTGAGTGTTAATTGGAGAGACATCTGAAGTGACCAGACTGGTTATACTAACGCCATGATAGACACGCTCCATCTGCTCCAACCAGGCGCTTCTCCACACACACGAGGGAGGCCGGCCTGGTTCCTCCTGCCCAGGACTCGTTAGGAGTTACACTCAAAGAAGTTAGATTCCTGGGTTTTCAAGTGGAAACCTGCTTCAAAAACCACACGCGTACGCAACACTTTAGGTTTGATGAAAGGAAATTAAGGCCTAGTCTTGGCCAGGGGTAGGTTCAGAGCTCTTGTCTGGGTGCACACCGACCCTATTCTCGTGGCCTTCATACATCGGATAGGGTGTAACATCCTTTCACGTTAAGTTTTTATTATTTTAATGGGTGCTGTGAATCCAACCTGGGTCCGCGGCAAGAGCAGCCAGTGCTTTTTAAATCAACTGAGCCCAGTCTCTCCAGCTACCCCCCCCCCCCCGGCAGCCAGCCCCTGCGGCCAAACTGCATTTCTAACATCATGAGTTGATCAATATAACTTCCACACACAACTGCTAATTGACGATGACTTGATTTTAGAATGGCATTTGTCATTGCAACTATCAATTTCTTTGGCATTTTAAAATTAACTTACGCTGTTATGCAGTAGAAAGGACTTTGTAAACCATCTACTCTTAATGGTTCTAGCGCCTTAAAACCACTTTTAGTTTGCCTTTCTTTCGTAGCATAGCCTTTATCAACTAATAAAACAGACTAGAAATGGGATGCTTAGGCGCTCATAATGATGAATAACAAAAGTCTGATGAGAACAAGCTCTCCTCACTTTAAGTGCATATTCTGTTCTGCCTATTCAACACAGCAGTCCCTACTTGTCACCCACCCCAGAGCTCTGTTTAAAACCCTAAAATCTTCCAATAGAGCCTTTTCATATTACCTAATTTTGACATAGGATTTTCTAAACATTAATGTATATGAAATATGGCATTCGTTGCCAGGGACTTCAGATAATCCCCATTTTATGGAGAAAAGAGAAATAAATTGTCACACAGATAATAAGTATCGGGCCCAAGACTCAGCTTTCTCCATGCTGGGATCCCTGTCCCGGGACCAACGGACCGTTGGGCCCTGTAGTATTTGCTCATCTTGGAGGCAGCAATGCAGGGTCAGCTGATTTTTGTGGGCTAATTTCTAATCATGAATAACAGAGAACCCCTGTTGCTAAGCTGCAGCATTTACAAATAACATTGAAACCTCGTTGATTGTAGTTCATCAACAAGGGAGATGGAAGTCATTAAGGAGGCCGACCTGGGACTTGTAATTAAGGAGAAGCAAAAGCACCTTGAGGTACCAAGAACAAAAGAGGGAAGCCATCCTTCTGAAACTCAGCTCCATCTTGCCTTTCTCTGCTTCCCCAGATTCTAAGAAGGTCAAGGTGTTTGAACCAACCATGCCAAAAGGACAGGGGCAAAACTGTGTCTGACAGGCAATAAAGTTGAAAGGGTCTGGAGATTGGATACTGTGGGATCGGGCAGCTGAGCCTGCTAGGTCCTGGTTACCTGGAAGCTAGAAGCAGATACCCCTCCTACAGGAGAGGGCTGGGAGCTTGCCTAGGGGAGGATCAGAGCTAGGTCAAAGCTTCGGTGTCCTAATAAACCCTTTCATAATAGATAAAATCTGCCGTTGTGGTCCCGACAAGAAAGACATGCAGTGGATGATTGTCCTATTTTGACTTCTCTCTTGCTTGGATAAAACTTCGGGGAGGAAAGGGTTTACCTGGCTTACAGTTACAGTCCATCATTGAGGGAGGCCAAGATAGAAATTCAGTCACGGTAGAGACCCCAGGATAGTATCAACACCAGGACCATTGGGATGTCCACTAGGGACAGTAGAAGGGCGGAGTGGAGCTGGCCTAGGCTTAGGAGACAAGCTTTAATATGCTCTGGATGGCAGAGCTGGAGGGGCAGGACTACCCAGGCCCTTTGAATCCCAGCAGATCATGAGTGAGTCCTACACACCTGACACTAAGCTGTTTACACTGTTGGACTATGGTTTGGCTTTGATCTGATTGTAACTGTGCCTCAGTCCTCCCCTCTTGGTATAAGAAATTATGTAACTTATTTTAGATTTCACAGGAGTGCACAATTAAGAGACTTCAGATTTTTAAAGAGAATGTGAACTTTTAAATCATTGGGGTTTTAAAAAGACTCCAAGGGGCTGGAGAGATGGCCTAGCGGTTAAGAGCGCCAACTGCTCTTGCAGAGGACCCGGGTTCGATCCCCAGCACCCACATGGCGGCTGAGAACCGTCTGCAACTCCAATTCCAGGAGAACTCCAGTTCCAGGGGAATCTGAGACCCTCTTCTGACCTCCGCGGCATTGCACGACATGGGTGCACAAACCTACATGCAGACAGTACATTCATACACATAAATAAATAAATAAAAATTAAAAAAAAATTTTAAAAAGACTCCAAGTTGGACTCTGTTTTATACTGTGATACTAACATGAGATCTTGGAGACTCTCTGTTGCTAGGAACAAACACAGACCAAAAGCAACTTGGGGAGGAAAGGGTTATTTGCCTTAGAGGTCAGAGGCTATCACTGAGAGAAGCTAAGGCAGGACCTGGTCCAGGAACAACAAAAGAATGCTGCTGACTGGCTAGTGTCCTCTGACTTTCTCAGTGACGGTTCTTACACAGCCCACGCAATCCTGCCTAGGGATGACATTGCCCACGGTGGGCTGGGCTCTTCCCCATGTCTCACAGACATGGCCATACATCTAACCTGATGGAGAAAATTCCTCAAGTGTGGTTCCCTCTTCCCAGATGTGTCAAGTTGACAGCTGAAACTAACTATAACAACAGTGCAACCGCAATAACTGCTTTTTATGAAGGAGAACTTCAAGTGCATTCTGATGTAGTCAGCTTTTGATGTGGCAATTAAATCATTTGACAATGACAGCTGCCTGATTCTTGGAAGCAAGTAACAACTTTCCCATGATAATAATAGTGATGAAACAGTAAGAACAGCAGCAATAATTATTAGTGTAAATATTATACGAAAATGGCTATTATTATTCTAAGGACAGCTAACACATAAAAACAGCTTTTAGTCTACAACATCCCTTATTGTTCATTATCACATTTGCTTCCACAAAATTCACCAGAAGTAGGCAGGGTAGGGAATAAGAATCAGACTGACTTTTCAGAAGACCCTGGATGTGAGTCACCCAAATCACACAGTAAATTAGTATCAGGATAGTGGACCTGCTAGGTCTCAGTAAAGAGAGTTGCTGATTTCCCTTTGGGAAGGATGAACTTTCGTTCATCTGGACAGTGACACTGAAAAGCTATGTGGCTGAATGGGAAGCCCAAACCCAGAAATACAGCTGTGTGGAGTCCAACACTTCAAGGAGGGAAACTCTGTCTCTGGGCCTTGGGTGTAAGGCAAACAACATTCTATTCTTGTCTACATAACAAAAGCTATGGAACTGAATAAGGAAAAGATTAATAAGTAGCTGAGTATATGGACATCTTAGCATAGATCCTATGATGGCTAGTGTTAATTGTCAACAGAATCTAGAATCACCTGAAAGATGGACCTCTGGGCACGCCTGTGGGGGATCATCTTGATAACTGGGGTGGGAAGACCTTCGAACTATGGGTGGTACCATGCCTTGGCTGAGACCCTGGACTGTATAAATGGAGAACAGGAAGTGAGCAGCAGATCCTCATTGGCTGTCTTTCCTGGCTGTGGATGCAGCTGCTTGAAGTGTCTGCTGCCTTGACTTTCGTGCCATAATGGTCCATGCCTTTGAACTGTCAGCCACAGTAAACCCTTCCTACCACAGTTGCTTTTCTCAGGGTACTTTATACAGGGACAGAAAAAGTAACTTCAGCAATAGAAAAGAAATGAATATAGTAACCAAGACAATTCCTCTGGTCATAGTTACCTCTCCACTCCGTCCTCTGATGCAAACACCTTGATGCCCAACACTTGAACTTTTTCTTCTCTGTATCCTTACTACCAGTTACATACCAAGCCACAGAATACTCATTTGAATGGTTGTTGAATTAATGAGGGATAAATAAATGCATTGATAAATAGCTGGAGACTGGAGGTTTGTTGAGCACAGCTCACTGAAATAACAGGCTATGAACTTGACCTTCCTACATCTTTCTTTATCAGGACAATTACATTTATTCCTGTGGAAAGTGTAGCAAGAACATGAACCATATAGAGTATCAATGACCATATAGAGTATCAATGACCATATAGAGTATCAATGACGTTAAATAACAGCATATATCTCAAAGCATCATCCCTTTGAGGAGCTGCTGAATAAATGTCCACCACTGCTAAGGCTTGTGCCAGGTCTGGTGGCATTACTAACCCCATGAACCCAACCAGCTGAAATGATGCCCACATGGATTCACAGGCACAGCAGTGCCAAGCTAGTTCTGGAGCGTAAAAAGGGATTTACATGCTGAGATCCCTAAGTTGGGTAACTATTGGTCCAGCAAACAGTGTGATAGTCAGTCCCATTCTCAGGAGTTTACAATTTAAAGGCCAGTGTACTAAGAGGGCAAATAAATAAGTAAATGCAGAGTGGAATATATTAGTTTGCTACAGAAGCTTAA
Organism: Rhizomys pruinosus; assembly: GCA_009823505.1. Classification (NCBI taxonomy): domain Eukaryota; kingdom Metazoa; phylum Chordata; class Mammalia; order Rodentia; family Spalacidae; genus Rhizomys; species Rhizomys pruinosus. The sequence continues at coordinate 1,372,593 of VZQC01014004.1, read as the reverse complement.
ACAAATTATCACCAACCTTAACTCCAACCCCAAAGTATTACCACAATGTTCTTGAGGTCAGAAGTGTACAGAGAGGGTCAAGGGGCTGTGTTCTGCCTGAGGCATCGGGACAGCTTCTCTTGCTTACCTTCCCAGCTCCAAGGCTCCAGCTGCCTTCCTCAACTCCTCCATCCTTCTCTGTCTTCAAAGGCATCAGCATGGCATCTTCTCTCCTCTTTGACCTTCTTCCTCCTTCTTATAAGGAGATTTGTGATTGTGCTAGGCCCACCTACTCATGCAAGCTAATTTCCTCATTTGAAGATCCTTAACCTAATTACATCTGCAGATCTCTTTCTATGTAAAGTAACATATTCAAAGGTTCAGGTGATGACTATGTGCGAGATATTGGATGCCATTATTGTATTTAGCACATAAAGGAAGACTTAGTAGGTTTTGGAACACAATAGAAGTTGTTGTGTGAGAGTTTCTTTGGGCAGACAACACACACACACACACACACACACACACACACACACAGAGCTATTCATACCAGATAAGGAACCCAAGACAGACCAAAATTATGACAACACTAAATTCTAACTTGGAGAACCAACCAATTATTGGACCAGGAGTTTGAGTGAGAGTCACTTATAGGAACAGGGAGGGCTCAAGAATGGCTCTGTCACTGAAGGCCTTCCCAGCACAAGTGGCAGCTCATGAAAGCTGCATCCCTTGAGCTCTGTGCACATCTTGCAGGCAACTCGACCCAAGAACATCCTCTCAGCAGCCAGGCTGGCCAGGTCTCTTCCTCCACCAGTTGTTCCTGCTTCCATCATTGCCCCACACCTTGGGGGAATAACGACTTGAATCTTCTATGCTTCAGCTTTTCTAGACATGTGAAGTTTGTTTATTTCCTGAGTCTAATGAGCCTTTCCCCTCCAACAAGAGGGAGCGTTTCAGCTGGGAGGAAGTTGTTATTCCCCAGACGCCAAAGTGAATTCCAGTGCAGGGACTCGGGCTCAAGAAAGGTATTACAGAGAAGGGGACATTTGAAATATCTGGAGGGATAGATAAGATTTTGGTAGATGGGAGGGCAGAGGGGGCAGGTGCTGAAATCTGGAACAAATGTAAGATACATGATGGGAAGACAAGTGTGGAGGGGCACGAGCACTCCAGAAACAATATTTGGGGGACATTCCACCTTCTGACAAATTGTTCCAGCACCCGTGTAGAAGAGGCGAGGGCAAGGTGGGAGTTGCCGCAGTAGCCAGATGTGAGCCACTGGCAGTGAGACTGGAAACGTTCAAGATACCGGCTTGTTGGGATCTGGTGTCCTTTCATAGAAAGGGCGACAATGCTGGAAGAGTGGTAGACCAGAGCCACAAATGAATGACATGATTTGGTACCCCGGGTTCAACTGCTAATTAGATGAACAGTCAAATGTGTACAGGGAAAGGAGCAAGTTTGGGGAACAGAGTGAGTGAAAGTTTTGCATAGCTGCTAAGCTCAGTCTGCCTGTGGCGAGAGGGTGGGTATTGGAGGGTTGGGGGGAGGTGGAGAGGGGGAAGGCGGTGGAATGCAAGCAGGTAGATGGAGTTTTAGGGTCTTAGAGGACCAACTTTGAAAGGAATGCTACCACACAGTTCAGACCCCCTTCCATCTGGCCGATTTTCCTGGTATATGTGTCACAGTTCACAGATGTCTCTTTTTTTTTTTTTTATTAATTTTATTTATTTCCGTATGTGTATGAATGTACTATCTGCATGCAGGTCTGTGCACCCATGTCGTGCAACGCCGTGGAGGTCAGAAGAGGGTCTCAGATTCCCCTGGAACTGGAGTTCTCCTGGAATTGGAGTTTCAGACGGTTCTCGGCCGCCATGTGGGTGCTGGGGATCGAACCCGGGTCCTCTGTAAGAGCGGTCGGCGCTCTTAACCGCTAGGCCATCTCTCCAGCCCCACAGACGTCTCTTAAGTGAGTCACTGAGAACTAACATCACCGTAATCACATGACAGAGATTCCAGTTATAGAACTGAGATAGTATGACGAGAAGGCCCACTTCCACCTCCCAACCCCCAGGCATGGCTCTCCCTTGTTCAGATCAAGGGAGCTACTGTGGCTGTTGTCTTCAAAGAAGCAAGAGCAGTGCCTCCTGGTCAAACGTAGCGTGCATGAGCCCGAGGCCTGTGGACAGAGGCTTTGACCGGTCAGTAAGCAAACAGCTTTGTAGGAACTGGGCACACTTGCCTCCGTATGGATTTGTGCAAACTGTCCTACATCCTGCTTCCGACTAAACCTCTTCTTCCACTTAGCTTTTGTTGCATAAGGACAGAGGGAACAGATACTTAAATGCAAATAGAATCAGTCACCTGTTCTCTTTTCTGATAAGTCTTCCGTGATTCACCTTCAAGAAAGTAAAGCTTGAGCTGGAGAGATGGCTCAGCAGTTAAGAGCCATGACTGTTCTTCCAGAGGACTCAGGTTCAATTCCCAGCATCCATACATGGCAGCTAACACCCCTGTGTAACTCCAGTTCCAGGGGCTCAGAAGCCCTTTTCTGATGTCCAAGGGCATTGCACTTACTTGCAGGCAATGCACTGATACCCACACAAAAAAATAAATAAATAAAAGAAAGTAACCTTCTTCCTACTGCTTGTATTTCTTTATCCCACAAATTCAAGTTAAAAACATAAAGATGTTTGGTGTGCACTTAACATTAATCCCAGTCTCTCTCTCTCTCTCTCCCTCCCACACTTTAACAAGTAGACTTTGGGGGACTTTCTCATGCATAAAGATTAGTTCTTACTAACTTCACGAACTGTCTCCTTTAGATATTTTTTGACTGGTCAAAACCGAATCACTGTTGAATTTAGCTGCCAGGTGGCTTGTGACTTTCGGCATGGATGCTTAGAATAATGAGGCCTGGACTATGATGATATTGAACAAATATTGAAAGTTAAACTATGAGTGGAAGTAGAGAAATCTCCGTAGACCCCTAAGAAAAGAAAATCTGGGCCAGAGCAGGGAAATCTCAGTTAACTGCACAGCAGGTAGGTTGCAACTTCGGGAGGGGAACTAACAGGGGTCGGTGGGCAAAGCAAGGGACGACTGTGGACACCAGGCCTGGGCTGAGTTCCGATGATGGCAGAGACGATTTCCCTGTGTATGCCACTGTCATCCTTCCAGCTCCCATACAAGAGTCACCAGCTCAGCGAGGCCTTCAGTGCGTCACAGCTCTTAAAGCGTCATGCCTTCCCGTTCGATGTGTTACATTAGTGGCGAACATGAAATTATTTGCAGGGTTGTTTTTTGCGCTTACTTCTTGACTGGTGTGAACTCTATACAATTCCTAGCAGGCCTCCTACATCTTTTCCACATTCTGTAAAGGTATTATTACCCTTATTTTCAAGGTGATCACATGACTGGACTTGGCACGGCCAGTGTTCAATTCCGAGTCCAGTGATACCAAATCTTGTGTTTTCCCACAAGACTTTCCTGCATGTTAGTGACAACTAAAACAAAACTCTGCATTCTATAAGAAATAGGGTTTGTGAGGCCAATTTTCTGTTGTACAGTTAAGTTAACCTACTTTGTTCACTTGAATCGTTTAATTTTTAATTTTTTTCTTGTTAAACTCATACAGGCATCCAATGAAATAGGATCCTGTCTACCTCCTCCCACCATTCCACCCCCATCCCCCCTCCAACTCCCTTCCATCCCGTCTAGCATGTATCACTCCCAACTTCATGTCTTTTCTTTTTTTTTTTAATTTTTTAAAAATATTTTTTAATTTTACTTATTTCTGTATGTGTATGGATGTACTGTCTGCATGCAGGTCTGTGAACCCGTGTCCTCATGCAATGCCGCGGAGGTCAGAAGAGGGTCTCAGATTCCCCTGGAACTGGAGTTCTCCTGGAATTGGAGTTTCAGACGGCTCTCGGCCGCCATGTGGGTGCTGGGGATCGAACCCGGGTCCTCTGTAAGAGTGGTCGGCGCTCTTAACCGCTAGGCCATCTCTCCAGCCCCGTCTTTTTTTTGTTTTTTGATAACACACTCAATCCAGTTAGAGTACCCAGGCATGGGGCTGTCCACTGGAACACTGGAATCCATTTAATTTTTCTTCCCTGCCAATGCAAAGTTGGCCTAACTGCTTTATTACACCGTGAAAGCAAGGGAATAGCAACTCAGAAGGAGAGGATGCGAGGGTTACTATGAGAACTGTTGGACAGCAGTTTTAATATTTTGTTATTCTTGTTACGAAAAGAGAAAGAGGCATGGAAAAATAACTTCTACGTTCTGCATCTACAGGCTTCCATAGCATCCTTGGATGACCCATAGGCCACTGATACTCAGTGTCCTGCTTGGAAAAGGGTGAAGTAGGTTTATAGTTCCTGCTGGGTAGAGTGGGGGCTAAGGGAGAAATAAAAATCAGCTCCTTCATTTGGGAAGTGGACAGAGTGTGATCCTCAGAGCAAACCTGGTGGTAAAAGTGTTCTCAGGAGTCAAGAGAACTGATGCTACCATCCCTGAGGAATAATTGTGACATCCTGGGACTGTCCCCCCCTAGCCATGAGCGAGTGAGCTGCACATAGGCCATTTCCTTGTCACACTGCACTCTCAGGGAGAAGCTGACGAGTGTCTACAGGTCAACCTGAGGGCTGCCCCTCAAAGGACTCACTTCATGAGCATCAGCTGCAGGTAGCACCCTGGGGACGCATGGTACAGGGCGTGTTCCCTAAACTGGAGAGAAAATGAGCTCATATCCCACCTCTTTGTCATCTGTGGAATATGCCAGACAGCCGGGGGAAGTTGAGAGCGGCTCCATCTGTGGAGACACTGGTTAGTACTTATAGCACTGTTTCAGCATTAGTTCTGCAGAAGCGATCACTTCATCAGTAAACAAGGCAAGGAGAAGGGTTTTCTGTGTTTGGGCTTTTGTTGGTTTTGTGTTTTAAAAATATTTTGTTACTGATTTTTATTTTGTATGTACGAGTGTTTTACCTGCATGTATGTATGTATGTGAACCATGTGTGTGCAATGCCTGTGGAGGCCAGAAGAGGGCGTCGGATCCCTTAGAGCTGGTGTTACAGACAGTTGTCAGCTACCGCCTGGGTGCTGGGAGGCAAACCTGGGTCCTCTGCAAGAATGGCCAGTGCTCTTCGCTCCTGGGCCACCTCCCCAGCTCCTTGTTTTGTTGTGTTTCAAGGCCAACTAGTATCTTCTCTGTTAAGCCTTAAGGTACTCCATATGTAGTATTTTATAGTGTCTTAAAAGTGTTCATGGTCCTCCTGTTATTCACTCTGCGAACAGCTCAAAAAGGGCACAAACCTGGATGTCTTCATTCATTTACAAGTTAATGACATCACTCTGAACCAGGAGCTATGGTAGATGCAAGGTAAAGTTTTGGCATGAAGGAAGATGGGGCCCCGGAGGACAATGCCAGTTACCTACATGCACAGGTATGTAAGTGGGGCTTGCAACTCCAAACTCCAGCCCACGTGCCCAGGGCTTGGGCCTTCCTTTGCCCACTTAGTCCTCCCCACTGCTCCTGCCACACAGAATTTCCTAGTCGTACTTGCCCTTTCTGCTGTGATCCTCTTCCTTCTTCTTCCTTTCTTCTACTGATTTACATATTGCTAAATGATGAAATTATACAGTACATAATTCCACACCAACTCTGCTGCTTAAAAAAAAAAATGGGAATGGAGTAATTAGGCAGAAAGGATTCTCAATTAGGCAGCGGATTCTGTTCCTAAAGCAGAAAATGGGAGAGCGATTTTTTTTAACTGTCTCTTGAATATATTGCTCTAAGATGATGGCTGCCCGGGAGGGCAGCGAGAGAGACAGGAGCTGGGATGCAGGCAGGCCTGTTCTAGATGTCAAGGCTGAGAACATGATCCCCGAGGTATGGCGTTTTGCCATGTGAATATTTTGAACTGAAGGTATTTTTAAGAGCCTTGAAAGCAAGTTCCTGCCCCACATTTAAGAAGGACTGTTGCATAGAAGGACCGAGAGGAATCTAACAGCTGGGCCCTGCTGCCCCCCCCCACCCCAGTCTGTTATGATACCAAACACTTCTGCTCAACCACGCTTCTACATGGCTTTCTACTCTTGATTGAACCTGGATACAACAGACAGACTCCTGGGTGCTTGGTTTTCACTTATAATATTCCCCTGTCACACACAAAAATCTTTAAATACATTTATTGTCTTTCTCTTCTGTTAACCCATTATTTGTCATAACAGGCTCATCCTGACCTTTACAATCGAAGGTAACTTCTCATTTTAGTCTCTGGCAACAAAGCGGACAGCCAAGAACCTTGCTTTCATCCTAGGCATTATCTCCAGTTTTCTTTGGTATCCTGAGAGAGAAATGTGACAAAGAATCTGGATTTTCAGTTGAACTCACTGGGTCTGATGTGCTTTAAAAATCAGAGGAACTCTCTCATGAAAGCGGAATGGAGATCCTAAGGAGGAGGAGAAGGAGGCTGACAGATGGACCCCGAGAGGCAGAAGGGGGTTGGAGAAGACATAAAAATTAAATATGTATGAAAATGACATGGCCAGGTGTGGTGGCGCACGCCTTTAATCCTAGCACTTGGGAGGCAGAGGCAGGTGGATCTTTGTGAGTTCAAGACCAGCCTGGTCTACAAAGTGAGTTCCAGGACAGCCAGAGCTACAGGGAGACCCTGTCTCAAAAAGACCAGAAAAAAAAAAAGAAAATGACATAATGAAAACCATTAGTTTGCCAACATAAAAGGCTAATTAAAAAAATCAAGTGAACTCTACTCTTCACCTGCTCCAAAAGGGGCTTTTGATTCTAATAAGTTTGCTGTTTCAAAGACACAGTCGTCTCATAACCTCCTGCGTATGAACCAGTTAACCACCTTTCCTCCTTTCCCCCTACCCTCTCCTTACTTCTTCTCTTCCTCTTCTTCTTCCTCCTGCTGTCTCTTCTTTGTTATACTGAATGCAAATCTGTTCTCTTCCATGGACACAGGTAGAGAAAACAACTACAGAAGGATCATTCTGGAAGTATGAGTTGAACCAGAGCAGAGATTTTCTTTGTGTGGTAATGCACAGTACTTTCTTCTATACATTGCTGTTTCCATATGTACGTGAAGAAACTCCTCATTTCTCTTGAAGATGAAAAGAACAATCATTTGGTGATGGAATTAGAGAAGGGACTGTAGTATGGGGGGTACATGCCACCAGCGAGGGACTCCTGCCTGGTGGGTGCCCACAGAATACACTCACTATCAGTGATGTCTGGTAGCCAGAGCCTTCCAGCCTATGTTGGTGGAGCAAGAACAAGTGAACGGGTTAGGATGTGGCACTGGTTTCGTGGTCAATAGAGACTTGTGGAAAGATAACATCACTCCAGAGAGCTGGCGGTAAGGAAGCCAGGGTGACAGAAGGCAGCTGAACGCAACGGACAGCAGCAAAGTTCATCTTTCCCTAGACTCCCCCAAAGCACTGGATTTCTTGTAGTAGGAGGGGATGGGAGCCTGATGTTTGTTTGTTAAAGAGAAAGCTTAGAAGGCTACGCTCACAGAGCTGGGTAGCCGTGCAAACATCCTGCGGCTCAGGTTTAGTGTTGGTTAAAGTTCACAGGACCTGATCAGTGTTGCCCATAGAGGGCTCGCCAGGTTCCCCTGTGCTGAGAAGCAGAAGAAAACGTGAGGAAGTGGCTGGGCTTTGCAGGATGGATCCCTGAGCTGCTGTGAGCCATCTCTCCTCCATCCCCAAATCTGATCTCTTGAGTCTTTTCCTAAGGTGAAATTGTATATATATATTTTTAAATGTGGTCACTTTCTAGAGTATGAGAGAAAAACTAATAGCTAATATTTTATTTGTAAAAGTTTGATTTTGACCCAATGGAAAGAACCCAGTTGAATGAACTTTAAAGATATCAGTCTTCTCCCCTCAGCAGAACCTCACATTGCATGGCGTGAACAGCATTTAGTTCTGACCCTAACCTGTAAATTCTAAGAGATTACTCTAGAGAGAAAATCACTAGTCAACTTGAGATTAAAGGCAAAGGCATAGGACCTAGGAAAATCTTTCTCATGCAAAAGAGTCTAAAATGCCCCCATATCTATTCACATGCCTTCAGTGTGGGCACCTATATGTGGTCATTGCATATTTTCTCAGATTCTGCATATTCTGGGATGGATGATGCCTTTACTATATTGGCTAATAAACATGCCAAGTGTCTTTATTGGGTAAGTACCATAAAACTAAGGTCAGCGTGCTGCCAGACTATGAAATGAAAACTTAGTCCATCCTTTGAGGTTAGCGGACTGAATTTTTTTTAAAGTGAGGCAGAGCTTTCCCTATGAGTTTCTTAGCAAGGGTTGGTCAATGGAAAGAACACATCTGAAAATCTTTGGCAGGGATTCAGATGGGTATTTAGGTGGGCACTGACTTATAATTCGGTTAATTAAACATGTATAATATCCTATTTTATTATTTTTTTCAAAGCCAATTTATAATATCCTATTTTATAGTTATTCACATTTCTATGATCTCTAGGAAGGATCATGGAATCCACATGCAAGAATCTAGAATATCAGACTTCGTTGATGGTTTGCCAAAATGGTCTAGCCCAAGTGATTTTTAAAAACTAACACTATAACTTTTACTTTGTTTTGTTTTGTTTCTTTGAGAAAGAATCCAGACTGTAAGGTAGTTATCCTGGGATACTTTGGTAGTTGTTGAGACAGGGCAGTTGTAAGAAGAGCCGGTCCCACCATTTCACCTTGCTTCCTAATTACACTGTACACCTCACCTTGACATGTATTACTGGGATTTTGGAAAGATTTGTTTATTTTATGTGTAAGAGTCTGTGCTGGAGAGCTTCAGCGTCAACTCGACACACCTGGGTTGAGGGAGCCTCAGTGGAGCATTTTCTCCATTGGACTGGCCTGTCTGTGGCCATGTCAGTATTTTCTTGATTGTTGAGTAATGTGGGAGGGTCTAGCTCACTGTGGGTGGTGCCACCCCTGGGCAGGTTGTTGTGTATTGTATAAGAAAGCAAGCTGAGCATGGGCCAGGGGAGCAACCCAGTAAGCAGCATTCCTCCATGGCCTGTGCTTCAACTCCTGCCTCCAGGTTCCTGCCTTGTGTTCCTAACTTGGGCTCCCTCAGTGATGAACTGTGTATGACCTGGGAGATGTAAGGTGAAGAAACCCTTTCCTCCCTGTTCTAGTCTGTCTTCCATTGATGTGACAAAAAACTCTGACTGACACCATTTGGGGAGACCGGGTTTATTCAGACTTACACTCCTGGTCACAGTTCATCACAGGGAGCCCAGGCAGGAACTCAGGGCAGGAACCTGGAGGGCAGGACGGACCGAAGCGAGCAGCATGGAGGAATGCTATTCACATGCTTGCATTCCTCCGAGTTCATCAAGCCGCAACCCCCTTCTTATACAGACATAGCGCGAGACCGGTAAGCCAGGGTGCACTACTCTGTGGTGGGGTCCACTGCCCACGTACTGCCAACTGACAGATCAAGGACTACCCCAAGTGACGGGGGTCCACAGGTCACAGACTCAATCTGGCAGCAAGCTTCCCCCAATTGAGGCTCTCTATCCACAGTGTTGTCAAGTTGCACTAAGTATCCAGCACACTCCCCAAGTTGTGACTTGTCAGTGTGTTTTGACACAGCAAATAGGAGTAGAAGATCGTCACTAAAGACGTGCTGGCGACGTAGGTATTGATTGTGACAGTACTCTGACCTTGTGTTGTTTTGGAGAGAGATTGTGGAAGACTTTGGACCTTTGGACTAGAAAGCCATTGTATGCCTAAGATGTTTAGTTGCTGTGGACTTGGCATAATATGCTGAAAGGAGTGCAGGGATGGAGGCCTGGCTTATGAGGCTTCAAAGAGAAGCAGAGTCGCCATCAGAACTTTTTGCATGTGATAATTTGACATTGAAAATCTGATGGGTTCTGTTCGCTGGGGCTGAAGAATCAGCGTGAAGTAACAAGAGACCAGTCCAGAAGTGCAACCTTTGTTTTGTGTTTTTGTTTGTTTTGTTTTTTCTTTTTATTTTTTTACATAATAGTCATAAGTAATGAATTACAGCATCCTTCATGTAAACCCATTTGCAAGTAGCTATGCCCAAAGCCTTATACAACCCGAGGCCCCCATTGTCCAGCTTGGGGAGACTTATATGTACTATATGTTGATCAAATAAGAGTCAGTCTATGTTTATATAGTTGAAACCTTTGTTTTACTGGGACAACTGATGCTGGTTAGCTGCGGCTGAAAAATCACTGTAAGTAACAGAAGACCAGCATCACTGGGTGAAATCTTCTGGGAAGAATTTCCTTCAGGGTCAGCACAAGAAGCTAGCTATAGCCAGAAGGAGGACCTAGCTTCCTTCTCAACCAGAGCAGGAACTGCGACATGTGCAAATCTCCTCAAGGCAGCCCTGGTCTACAGGTGAAGTTACAGGGAACAGCTGGGGCTACCGAGAGAGACCCTGTCTCAAAAAAGAAAAAAACAAAAAAAAAAAAAAACGAATCTCCTTATGTTGCTGGTGTTGAAATGTAAAGGGGTGTCACAAGAGCAACCAAGGCGTTGGCACTGTGAGAGGCAGAAAAAGGCACATTTATGAAAGGGGCCTCGGCTGCAGTGACAGACCCTGGGATTGGAGAGGTTGTGGAAGAGAAGCTGAGGCGTTGCACCAGGAGGAGGTCAGATGCACCAACTGGTGAAGGTGTTGCCTCATTTCAGTGGCATCCCCAGCTTTTTGGAGATGCCAGGACCCATGGGATGACCACCAAGAGAGCAGCAGCAGGTTGTGGAATGGAGCTGGCCTGAGGACTGAGATGAGCTGTGTTTCCAAAGGATGGCAGAGTCAGAGAAGGGGGAGCTGAAACCCTTTGGAGCCAGTGATGATGATACAGGTGTCAGGTCCTTGAGTCTAGCCTTTGCTGGGACTTGGGTTTTGCTTAGGTGTGCACAGGATTCTCCCGCTTTGAATAAGAGACCACTACTTGTTTTGGTTTTACAGGAGCCCACAGTTAAAGAGACTTTTAAAAGAGACCATGAGGTGGCTGGAGAGATGGCCCCTACCTAGCAGTTAAGAGCACCAACCGCTCTTACAGAGGACCCGGGTTCGAACCCCAGCACCCACATGGCGGCCGAGAACCGTCTGAAACTCCAATTCCAGGAGAACTCCAGTTCCAGGGGAATCCGACACCCTCTTCTGACCTCCGCGGCATTGCACGACATGGGTGCACAGACTTGCATGCAGACAGTACATTCATACACATATAGAAATAAATAAAAATTAATAAAAAAATAAAAATAAAATAAAAATAAAAGAGACCATGAACTTTCAAGCATTTGGGTTATTAAAGGACTGTAGGTTGTACTGTCTTATGTTGTGATATTAACATTAACATCCTATCTTGGGGACAAGAAATGGAAAGGTTTAATAGTGATGTGTTTTGTGTGTCAAGTTGACAAGGGGTCAATTGTGCTGGACAGATTTAGTGTCAACTTGACACGCCTGAGTTGAAGGAGCCTCAAGTGGGGAATTGGCTCCATTGGACTGGCCTGTGGCCATGTCTGTGGAGTATTGTCTTGATTGTTGGGTTATGTGGGAGGACCCAGCCCATTGAGGGTGGTGCCACCATGGGCAGGTTGTTATGTACAGTATAAGAAAGCAGGCTAGGCTTGGGCCAGGGGAGCAAGCCAGTAAGCAGTACTCCTCCATGGCCTGTGCTTCAACTCCTGCCTCCAGGTTCCTGCCCTGCATTCCTACCTTGGACTCCCTCAGTGATGAACTGTGACCTGGGAGATATAAGGTGAATAAACCCTTTCCTTCCCAAGTTGGAGTTGGTCAGTGTTTTGTCACAGCAAACTAGAACAGAGTGTTTTGCCTGCACATATGTATGTGCATCATGTGCATGCCAGTGCCCATCAAGGCCAGAGGAGGGCGCCAGGACCCATGGAACTGGAGTGACTGGAGCCTAAGCTGGGTCCTAATTGCTGAGCCATATCTCCAGCCCGGAACATGTATTTTTGCCACGGTATGTTATCATATGCTATTAGGCCCTCTCCACGGGACAAACTAATGTACTTTGTACATCCAGAACTGTGAATTTAAAAAGTCCATTTTCTTCATGATTGACCCATTTCAGATATCTCCTTATAGTCACGAAAAGCTGATTAACATACGAAATGGCTCATTTGGAATCACAGGGGGCAAGATTGAACTGGGACCTTTTTCATTTAGGTGGGAAGGCATGCAAGAGCTGACAAAGTACAAGCTCTGAGGGAAAGCCCAGTCCCTGAATTGTCTGGAACCACTAGACTCCAAGGATGAACTGCCATACACTGTAGTTCTGTACTCCTTAGCTGGGATATCTGTCACAGGGAAAGGTGCAAGAAAACAGAAGGTCACATGACATTTAAATGCTGACATGGTCAGTCAGCAGAGAGGAGCAAGATGGTGGGGGCGGGAGCACAGCACCCTTAGGGAAGGAAGCAGCAAGTGCCCAAGGGCATCCAGCGGGTATTCTTATCCATTTCTGACAGAGGGAATGAGGCGTACCTAGTATTTGAATTTATCTGTAGTTTTTAAAGAACTTTCCATAGTCCTTATTTAGGTTGACATATTTTTTTAAGGTCTGCCAAGTGATGGGAGCTGGTATCATTATCTTTACTTTATAGAAGACCTTAACTAAGGCTCGGAAAGGCTAAGCCAGGGCTGAAGAGATAGCTCAGTGGTTAAGAGCACTGACTGCTCTTGCAGAGGACCCGAGTTCGATTCCCAGCACCCACATGATGACTCATAGTCATCCACCAGTTCCAGGTGAAGCCAATGCTCTCTTTTGACTTCTGTGGGCATTGTGTGACATGAGTACACATAAAATAAAAATAACAAATTTTTTTAAAAGAAAAGCCAAGTCACATGGCTGTGGCACATAATCCCCAAATTCATAAATTCATCTGTGTGATGACCATGTGGATCATATGTGGGAAATAGAAGGCAATACGTTAGAACGCTTTCTGAACATGAATAGAGGCTATCTCTGGACACGCTGGAGAAATGGAGTAGAGATGGGAAGCGATCTTCATTCCCCAACTCAAGATGTCCAGACGCCTATGTACATGTGTGTAGGAAACGTCTCTTGCTACAAGCAGGTACAGCACAGTCTTGCTAAGAGAAGGGGCTGCCTGTGGTCACTGACTCCTTGGCACAGAGGTCATTTGGTTACTTTCGTAACCCAACCCGAGAAGTACTTCCAACTCAAGTCCTTAGCTCGGGAGGCAGAACGCCTCCTGCTTGGCCATGCTTTCCCACCTGCCCAAAGACTGCTGGTCTCTGGACAGGAATTTCAGGCTGATGGCTAGTGGCCAATGTTCAGCCACTCACAGTTCACAGGTTGATGACCTGATTGGCCTCTGTCTAATCCCATGCTAGTTTACCAGGCTGGTGGTCAGATAGACCTTCATCCAGCACACTAGCCACAGGCTGGTGACCTGATAGATCTCTGTCCAACCCCATGGTACTGTCCAACCTTATGCTAGCTTATCAACCTGCTAGCCACTGACACTCAAAATCAGGGCCTGCTTCAGCCTGTATGCATGCAAAATAACAACTGGGAATTCTGTATAATGATGGTAATGGAGAATTCAATTTACTGCCTGCTGCAACTCACTTTTATAAGCAAACTGACGTCAGCTCCCAGAGCCAATCACAGACCCCCCAATTTCACGCCACTGTATACTCCTGCTCTGCCTAGCATCATGTGCCTGGACCACATTGCTCCCTCTTGGGGTAGGGTCAGAGGAATCCCATGACTCCCATACTGTGCTGAGGGATGCTAAGAAATAGGCCCTAATTCAAACTGGATCTTCCCACACATGTGTAGAAGGATTTCTAACTTTGTCTTTTATATTAGTCGCAGATCACCCAGAAGAATCATCATATAAAAATCACCATAAATACATATAATATATAGTTACTATAGAGTAGGTGGCATCTCATCTATATTAAAAATCTCGATAGTGTACATTGTATATAATAGATATATACATACAAATATACACAAAAACACACATGAAAATTTTATAATGTAAAGTTAGTAAATATGTCTTCTAGGTTTAGATAATATAATCAACATTGAGAATATTTGTGTGTCAGTGTTAGGATTTTTGTTTTTTCAGTAAGAATGATGAAACTTGGGGCTTTTCAGCATGCTAGTAAATAGAATTAAAAAAATTTTTTTTGTCTTTTTTAAACTTTATTATTTATTATTTTTTATGTGTGTGAGTGTACTGTCTGCATGTAGGTTGGTGCACCTGTGTCATGCAATGCCACGGAGGTCAGAAGAGGATGTCGGATTCCCCTGGAACTGGAGTTAAAGAGGGTTCTTAGCCGCCATGTGGGTGCTGGGAATCGAACCTGGGTCCTCTGCAAGAGCACTCAGTGCTCTTAACCGCTGAGCCATCTCTCCAACCCCCAATAAATAGAAATCTGGTGACTAATATTTAGGTGTTAGATACTGGGCATGCATTGAAGGTGTTAGTAATCATCCTCACAATAACTCAGAACAATCCCATGCTTTCCCTATGTTCCATCAGCCTCATCATAAGTCTGGGACCATGATTTCTGTTCCTAAGTGGTCCTTTTCTATCTTTCTACATCTACAGTTCACATAACATCCTCTCAAACTATCTTGGAAAAGCCTAGGGGGGTGATTCACATCTGCTCTCACAGACACCATCTTCTCAGGCATAATTTGAAGTATTTCATTTTGTTGCTTCCAGTTATAGTGACTCTGGCAACAGACTGAAGGGGAAAAACTTCATGGGCATCTGAAATTCAAGCGTGTATAGGTGGTCAGAAGAGCAGACAGCACTCACGGCTTTGCAGTCAAGGCATCAGCTATTTTGTGCCACCTATGTCACTCAGGTTAAAATAGTGCGATGTTCCATGGGCCCCAAGTTAGAGCGGCCTGCTGCTCCTAAGCCTCACAAACTAATAAAACCACCACTGTAGATAGACTGTGATAGGCATGTTTTCCTCGGCTCCAAAATTGCTTGAAGCGGCAGATACACTAGTAACAAGTAATCTGAGAACAAACATTCTTGTTCTTCCTACATTTTCCATAAATGGGTGTTAGGAGTCCCCAGTCCTTTCCCACAGAAAGCTTTCTTGACCAGCATGGCAAATATTCTTCTACTGACCTCCCCCTGAAACTTCCCAGTCAGCTTTAGAGAGATCTCCATCCCAGCATGAGCTCAAGCCTAGCTTCAAATCAATGTTTTTATATTGGGGAGAGGGGAAGGGAGGGGAAAGGAGGGGAAGGGAGGGGAGAGGAGGGGAAGAAGTTCTCAGGTAACACATTTTGAAATTATGCAATCCCCAGGCAACTGGAGAATTCAATGAAAGTATGAATTAACTATGGGGCAGGATTTTAGTTTCTCAAGTCAACATAGCTTCCCCTTGAAATGATCTTGAAATGTTCTTGAAATGTACAAGAACCACAGGCTGCTCTAGGGACTGGGAAACCCCAGGCTACATGCATTTTTCCAAAGATGCAATATATGACTCTTACTAAAGTGGAATCCATTTCCATAATTCAGATGCCCAGGCCAAAGGTTAATGAAGCAGCCCAAATCCTAGCTGAACCCCAGCCTTGCCAAGGTGAGTCTCCTTCCTCTCTTTTACAGAAGCTCTTAGAGGTCCCTCAGCAGACCAACTGCCTTCAGCCCAGCACAACAAAATGTCTGAGAATCCTGTGTAGAGGTTTTGCTCTTGGGAAGCAGTATAGAAACTCCTTAAATAAAGAGACTTAAAGAGCAACAGATCAGCTCCCGTGCCCCCTCACAGAAAAAGAGTATTTCAAGGAAGTAGAAGCTTTCCATCTACACGCTTTCCACTTAGCCTCTGACCTACAGCTGCTGTAAATCTGATGACTACATATTTTGTCAGTTTCCCAGACCGCGTTTTCCTGCAGTATCCCAGTAGAAGAAGAAAAATATGCTCCATGGGGAAGAGGCTGTGTTAGTTAAGGACTGTGTCTCCTCTGTCTCTGAGAACAAAGCATCGGTAGCATGGATTAATATCAAGTAGAAGCAGAAGGAAACATGGGAGTGTTCATGGTTAAGTACACATATGCACTCCTCCTGGAGTACCGCCATGCTGCCGAACATTTCATCTGAGGCTTTTTATTGGAGTAGAAATTCCTCTTTCAGAATTAGTTCTGAGGTTAAAGTGTTAAAACAACCTTGTTTTACTCTTTCCCCTTTGACTTATACTATCTCTCTCTCTCTCTCCTCTCTCTCTCTAGCTTGTTCAAAAACAATGCACTGTACCAGCCTCAAACCCTTTCTTCCATAAGTGCACCAAACTGTTGATAACTATGAGAGACCATTGATACTCAGAATTCCCTTCTCCAGTACAAACCATTCACCAAGAAACTTACATGCTCAGATAATAAAGCTGAAATCAGTGTTCTTCCTTGCAGTGAAGGCATTTTTCTGGATTTGAAGCACTGAGGTAAAGCTATCTGTTAAACATCTATGGCTTGTTTCAGACGATTTGCATCCCATTCCTGGGTGGAGCCTGCATGCTGCTCACAGAGGACCTACGTGACGCAGCTCTCTATGTTTGAAGGGTGTCCTGTAGACTCAATTGTCCCAATGCTGTAAAATTGGTCAAAATGAACACTTGGGATGATGATTAATTTTTTTTAATTTATTTATTTTTGTATGTGTATGAATGTACTGTCTGCATGCAGGTCTGTGCACCCGTGTCGTGCAATGCCGCGGAGGTCAGAAGAGGGTCTCGGATTCCCCTGGAACTGGAGTTCTCCTGGAATTGGTGTTACAGATGGTTCTTAGCCATCATGTGGGTGCTGGGGATCGAACCCAGGTCCTCTGCAAGAGCGTCGGTGCTCTTAACCGCTAGGCTATCTCTCCAGCCCCATGATGATTAATTTTATGCGTCAAGTTGCTCTAGGCTGTGTGCAGAGGTTTGGATGTTGTATTAGTTATTTTTCCCTTTTCCATGACAAAATGCCTGGCAACAGAGACTTGAGGGAGGGAGGGCTGATCTTGGCTCTTAGTTTGAGGGTACTGTCTATGATGACAGGGAAGGCATAGCTACAGGCAGCGGGAGATGAGGTGACCAGACACACTGTATCCATAGCCAGAAGTCAGAGAAAGAGGAATCCTGGCACTCACCTTGCTTTGTCCTTTTTATTCAGTCTAGGAGCCAAGTCCATGAAATAGTACTGCCCACGATCAGGAGGTGCTCTCGTCTCAGTTAACCCAGTCTCGCCTCAGTTAACCCAGTCTCGCCTCAGTTAACCCATTCTACAAACTCCCTCACAGACGCGTCTCTTACCGCGTTCTAGATCCGTTCAAGTTGGCAACGATATTCACCGGGTTTAGTTATTACCAATGTGAAAGTGCCAAGAAGCAAGGCCTTTAATCGATTCCGAGCTATCAGGGCTCTGTTCTCATTAATGGAATCAAGTGCCCTCATAACAGGACTGCATGAAGGTCATCCCACTTTTGTACTTCTGCCTTCTGCCATGTGAGAGATGCTACTCTCTTCAGCATCCAAGGCACCGTGCTGGAAGGCAGAGCGGCATCCCAGGCCAGAAGTCAGCATCTTGATCTTAGACTTCGTGAGCATCATAACTATAAGCAAATTCCTGCTCCTTTTAGATTACGGAGTCTTTAGTGCTCTGTTATAGAAGCACAAAATGGACTTCGACAAGATATTTCTAGAAAAGCGTAGTATAACACAGTAGACAGATCTGTCCTCCCCAGTGTGGTTGGGCATCGCCCAATTTGTTGAGGTCCTGACTAGACCAAGGCAGAGGGAAGGCAAATTCTAGTGTTCTCTTCCTGAGCAGCAGCATGTCTTCCACCCTTGGACCAGAGCTTCTGAGTCCCGAGCCTTTGGACTCAGACAAAATTATACTATTGGCTTTTCTGGTTCTCCGACTTGCAGACAGCAGATGGTGGGACTTCTCGGCCTCCGTAATTGTGTGAGCCGATTCATATATCTGTNAAAAAAAAATCCTCCAATTCAAGTGGTATGTGTATGTATGTATATATTTAGATATATATATATATATATATATATATATATATCCCTACTGGTTTTGCTTCTCTGGAGAACTATGACTAATATACTTGGCTGGAAATCATATGCCAGACTGAAACATGGTGAAATGAAAAGTGAGGCCCTACTTGGACTCATAAGAAGATCATGTTGAAGAAATGGAGTTTTTCTACTCTTTCCTCCATTCTTTCATTTATTACTGTTTTGTGTAGGATCTAAGGATTCCAGCAGAGACCTAGCCTTGGCCTTCAAGATGCACACATCATCCAGCCATGTCCCTATATCCACTGGATATTTAGATGTCTAGGAGAGGAGTTGCTAGGAAACTCGTGTTAGAGGAACACACATCCCCTTGAGAAAGACCCAATAAAGTGAAATACCAAGACAGGATAGTAGATAAAATACAAGATCCCTAGGAGAGGGGTCACAGCTGACTCAGTAAAACCAGATATTAAGTAAGATTAGCATACATGTGTATTTGTGTATAAGTAGAAGCCATCTAAGTGAGAAGAAAGAATGGACGTGAGGGACAGAGAGCCTGAAATGTATCTGAGTTCATATAAAGAGCTGGAATGATACAGCCGGCCAGTCAGCCAGAAGCACCGCACAAATGCTCTGCAGGGCTTCCTTGTGGGCCGCAATGTTGACTGGACTATTGTTATAATGTTCCCCTTTTTTGGTATAACTTAAACACCTTACCAAAGATCTTATCAAGGCAGATTTTGGCTATGAAGAGGCCTCCAAACTCCACAAATTCTCTCTTCTCTCTGAGGACTCCCAGCTGCACAGATGGAGAAGACAAGGCAAGAAGCTACACTGAGAACTACGGATGTGGTGGGGAAGTAAAACCAATCCGACATTTGGTGTGTCGGAGCATTCCCAGCTCTGGTTTAACACAACCGATATGTTTCGCTCACAACCTGGCACCGAGAACTCATTTACATTTAAATAAGAGGCTTGTTAATGCCAGCAGGAGGACTCTGTCAATGCCAAGCCTGGCTCAGGATGCCTGCCAAGGAGTTTCTAAGAGCATCGCTCTAGGAAACTCCCCCAGAAGAGAAGGAAACATGCTTTCTCATTAAGACAACTCTACCACAGTGACATTTGCCTCTGAGCAGCAAGCCTTTGGCTGGACTCAAGCAAGTCGTTGAGTCTTGGAAAGTTATCAGTTGCCAAGAGAGTCGATTACTTCAGTTTGGCTCTCTCAGACACTCAGAGACCACCTGGTATGAGGTCCGCTGGCGCCTCCAGATCTCATTAGCAAGACCAAAAGGTACTAAGAAGTACATGCAGAAGACCATGCCCCTGCAACATAAGGAGTGAGTGGAGGCCATTGTCAGACAACTCTCCAATGGAAAATCCTCGCTGACGTAAACAGGCAGTGTCTTCGTTTAGCACAGATCCTGTGCTCCAGTGGCTCTGGATGTTAACTGGGGAACAGGACTGAGTGAAATGGGCCGTTGATAAAATCCTCAAAGTGGGTAAGATTCAGTAACTTAGAATGTACCTGCCTATTCTAAACAGGCACAACCACTCAGGAAGAACTGCTCTTGGGTTTTAAAAAATATAGGTCAGGTTCTATGTTGCTGAAAGATGACTAGGGCAGATGGATCAGGAAACACATTTGGTTTAGAAGTTCTATTAGTACTATGGCAAAGCAAACTGTAAGGAGCAAGCAGGCAGTAGTATTAGTCAGACTTTCTGTCACTGTGACAGAACACCGGACTTAAGTCCACCGCAAGGCTACTCCCCTCACGGTAGCTAAAGAAAGCATGCTTGCAGTGACCCAATATCTCCAATTAGGCATCACCTCCAAACATTTGCACCAACTCCCAGAAGCTAAGAATCCATCACTGGATGGATGAGATCAGAACCCACAGGATATAATAATTTCCAACTCTGAGTACCAAAGCATTTAGGACCAAGACATAAACAAATGAGCTTATGGAGAGAATTTTAGACCAAAACTAAAACAGAAACCATAGGGTCAAGTAAGGTAGAATTTAAGAATCAAAGGGAATAATATGTAAGTTTCATCTGAAGGGAGAGGAGAGGTTATCAGAAAAAGACGAGCAAGGAGAACGGGTTAGACAGTATAAAGACTCAGGGGAAGAGAAAACGAAGCACATTACAGATCATTAAGAGTATGTGATGGAAGGGATTACACGTCTAGATAAGAAAGCATGGAGATGAGAGGGCTTTCCCAGCCATGGACAGAGTGGACTTTAACTTCTGAGTCAAAGAGGGGTGGCAGGGCCAAGCTGAAGGCAGCTGTGTCCGCTAATGGTCACATAACAGAGGAAGCAGCATTGTCTACAAAGAGAGTATAGGCCTTACGGTCAGAAAGGCAGAAGCTCTGATTCTTCTCCACTACTCTGTCAACATGGGCAAGTGGCTTTTGCCTATAAAAATAAGACTATGTACCATGCTGGTGAACTAATGGGGGGAAAGACATCATTATGTCTGCCGACTATATGATAAAATAGAAAATTATTACCCTACGCCTATATTTACATTATTTCCACTCCTCATTCTCCCTCTAACTCCTCCCAATAGTACCCCAACGTCCTCTCAAATTCATGACATTTCTTCTGTAATTATTAGTTATACACAAATAAATAGTGTCATATATATATATATATCCTACAGAATCCATTCAGCATTTATATCTCTATAAACACATACACACACATATACACACTATTGTGTATGTGATGGTCATTTAACGATGATCAATTTAGTGATGCTCAGGTGTTTCAGGCTTACCACACTTGACACTGGATGACCTACCAGGGAGCTTGTCCCTAGAGAAAATGAAGCTTAATTCTCCCTCTCTCAGTAGGCCATTGATTGCCTATAGCTCTACATCTAGTGTCATGTCAACTGGTCTTGTCATTTTCACAACCTGTTTAGGCAACTGTGTGGTTGAGATTTCAGGCGTACTGCTTCTCACTCATGTCTAGAAGACACTATCTAGCAGTAGGGGTCCTGGTATCTGGCCCTTAGAGTCTTTCCAACCTCTCTTCCATGATTTTCCTTGATCCTCAGGTATAGGGATGGTAGATGTGCTATAGATACATCAATTGGAATAGGGAAAACCACAATAATTTATTCTTTGCATTTTTAACCAGCAGCGAATCTCTCTTATAGTCTCATCTGCTACTAAAAGGTGTTTCTTTGATGAGCAGTGAGGGCTACACTTACCTATGAGAATAAGGATAAGTATTTGGAATCTAGTAAGAAATTATATTGGCTGAGGAAAATGGTAGGGGTAGTTGTCATTCTAGGGTCTTTTACCTCTCTAGCAACTGGTAGTTGGCAAAGTTTTGATTGAATTTCCTGCTACTGAGTGGGCCTTAAGTCCATCTGGACAGGTATGGACTACCCCCAAGATAAAAGTGTCACTATTGCGCCACTGGGGATGTTTTGTCAGGCCAGTCAATGCTGTCGTTCTTAAGCTTTACAGCTGGGCAGGACTACTGAATGCTTCTCTCCTTTGCCGGCTTGCACAACGCCACCTTCCAACACTATGCCAGCTAGTTCTCAGGGCAGAGGTCTCCAGGTCATCTCCGACTTTGCTTCTCCAAGGTCCATCCACCAAGTGTCAAATGTGTTTAGCTCAGGATCTTACCTCCAAGTTCTAGAAGACAACCAAGGGCGATGGCAGTAGGCTATATTGTTTGGGGAGTCTCTGCAACCCCTCTGGCCAACCACTAAAAGGGAGGTTTCCCATTACTATTTTTAGGGTTCTTGTTAGCTAATCTGTGGCTTGGGGGAATCATGTGACATACTCCATGTGAAACCATAATGTGCTTTAAAGTAAACTTATAAAATAATATAATGCTTTCATTATGGCTTTTTCAAACATCCTTAGTATAATTTATCTCTCTTTTTCTCTCTCTTTTTTTTTTGTTGGTTTTCAGATAAATTTTAATTTCTCAAATACTGTTTTGCTGTTATTGCCATACATGCCTTTGTGTTAGAAGCTACTAGATGTTTTGTGTTGGCCATTGGTGTGTACCGCTCCTTCAGCCTCATTTTTTTTTT
>VZQC01014004.1:1328708-1349793 GCA_009823505.1 Rhizomys pruinosus | reverse complement strand
AAAAAAAAAAAAAAAAAAAAAAAAAAAAAGAAAAAAAAGAAAAAAAAAACCCAAAAAAGTAGACACCCATCTGCAAAAGAATGAAACTAGATCCATAGTTCTTACCTTGCACCAAATCAATTCAAATGGTTTTACGTACCTAATTTAAAACCTAAAATGATGGAACTGCTAGAGGAACTCATAGGTATAGGCATACATAATAATTATTTTCTGGACAGAATCTCAGAAGCATAGGAAATAGCCCAAAGAAGGGGGCTTAAATGAGAAGTGGTATTATATAAAACTAAAAGGGAAAGAAAAATAAACGTTCAGCAGAGTGGTCAGACCACTTACAGAGTGGAAGAAAACTTTTGCCAGCTATACTTCAGACAAGGGTCAATAAACAGAATGAAGAGCTGAAAAAAATAGATACCCCAAAAGATCAAAATTGCCTATCTATAAATGGGCCTGTGGTAGTTTGAATAAATATCTCCCAAGGCTCCAAGTATTTGAACATTATGTCCCCAGTTGGTGGTGCTATTTTGGAAGGTTTTAGGAGGTATAACTTTACTGGAGGAAGCATGTCACTTGGGGCGGACCTTGAGAGCCCATAGCCATGCCCATTTCCAGTATGGCCTCTCTGTTTCCTGTGCCTAATTGAAAATGTGAGCCCTCTGATTTCTGCTCCAGCCACTTCTGCTGTCATGCCTCCCTCTGGAACAGTAAGCCAAATAAATTCCTTCTTTTTAAAAAATTTTTATCTATTATTTTTATTTTCTCTATGTGTATGAATGGATTGCCTGCATGTGTGTAAGTGCTTAATGGGCAATCTAATAGGTGCCTGGAAGAAAATAGTGCTGAGAGCAAGGTAGTCTTCCCAGAGGGAAATAAGACTTAAACAGGCCTGGGATATTTTGGCAAAGCATCTGGCTGTCCACAGCCCAAGAACTTGCTGGAGGCTAAGAAAAAAAGTAATGGACTCATTTCTTTGGTGGAGGAAATTTCAAGACAACCTAACTTTGAATCTGTGCAATGGTTATTACCGATAAAGTTTATTCAGGTGTACAATGAAAAAGTGTAAGTGAGCCAGAAAGAAATACAAAATATTTAGGTTGGAAAGAAATAATGTACTAAAAAGCTTAATTTTGTGGCCAAGCTGTGTCCTAGAAGAGAGTCTATAATTGATAGGATTATCAATTATAATTGTACCATTGTAATAAGGAAAGAGTGCCTTCAGGGAAAACCCCATCCAGCTAAGCTTCCAAGTTGTGAAGAGAGAAAGCCTAAATGTTTTTTGTTTTGTTTTTTCATCCAGAAAATCACTACATATAAAAGTTGCTGGAGGAGGCCAAGGCCCATCCCATGCTGGCAGCTAAACTTGGCAGTGTAGTGTGCTGAGGACTTGGTTTAGAGGCCTGAAGGATGCAAGGGGGTGGGGAGGGGGTCAGCAGTTCCTTCTCTGTCCAGTGTGGGGAAGGTCGTGGGATTCTTGGGAGATGTAGTCTTGCTGGAGGAAGCACTGGGGATGGGCTTCAAGAGTTCATAGTCTCGATCCATTTTTTCTTTTGTATGATTAAAGATGTGAGCCCTGGGCGTCTGCTCTAGCAACAGTGACTGCTTGCTGCCAGGCCTCTTCATCGCGATGGAACTTCCTTCTATAGCTTGCATTATAGATCTCTTCTTGGTTTATCTCTGGTGATTTGGATAAATCACAAAATTCATCTACTTCTTTTAGGTTTTCTAACCTAATTGCATATAAGTGTTTATGTTCTGAATTGCTTCAGTGTCTAGTTGTACTGTTTTTAGGTTTCCTAACCTAATTGCGTATAAGCGTTTATGTTCTGAATTGCTTCAGTGTCTAGTTGTGCTGTTTCTCTGTTCATCTTGGATTCTGTAAATTTGAGCCCCACTTCCTTTGCTTTCTTTATTTTAGCTAATAATGTTTATCATTTCAAAGAACCAGCTCTTAAAGTAGTTGTTTTGTTTTTTATTACATTAACTACTGCTCTAATTTTTATTTCTTCCCACTTACTGGATTTGGATTTGGTTTGTTCATTGTTTTTCCAAACTCTTGAGTCTTATCACTATGTCACTTATTTGTGCACATTTTTAATGTAGGCAGAACTATAAAGTTCCCTTTTAGGACTGCTTTTCATTTCCCCAGGTGTTTTGTTGTGATCTGTTGTGTTTTCATTTAATTCTGGGATTTAAAAATGTTGTTATTGAGCCAGGTGCGGTGGCTGATGCCTTTAATCCCAACACTTGGGAGGCAGAAGCAGGTGGATCTCTGTGAGTTCAAGGCCAGCTTGGTCTACATAGTAAGTTCCAGGGTAGCTGGGGTTATAGGGAGACCCTGTGTCAAAAATAACAAGAACAACAAAAAGAATTTAAATTATTGCTGGTTGCGGTGGCACATGCCTTCAATCCCAGCACTCCTGAGGCAGAGGCAGGTTGATCTCTGTGAGTTCAAGGGAAGCCTGGTTTACATAGTGAGTTCCAGGATGTCCAGGACAACAGGGAGACCCTGTCTCCAAAAATTAAAAAAAAAAAAAGAAAGAAAAACCGAAAAAGGGTGAGGGTGGGAGAAGTAGACAAATAAGCACAGTAAGTTTCTCTTCTATTCTCTTCTCCCCACTCCAATAATTATGGAGATTTCGTAGAGTCTCCATGGGCTACTGAGAAGAATGTGTATTCTTTAGTGTTTGAATATTCCATAGATAATCTGTTAAGTCCATTTGATGTATGATGTGATTTAATTACAAAGCTTCCCTGTTTGTAGTTTGTCCAGATGACCTGTCTATTAGAAAAAGTGGGGTATTAAAGTCACCTACTATTACTGAGTTAAAATTACTCCGTGTCTTGAAGTCCAGTAGTACACTTTCTATAAAAATGAGCTTGCTGAAGTTTGTTGCACATGACTTAAGATTGTAATGTTTTCTTGGCTAATCGTTCACTTGATCATAATAAATTTTCCTTCTTTATCTTTTCTGATTGAATTTAGTTTGAAGTCTATTTTGTCAGACATTAGGGTAGTGATGCCTGCTTGTTTCCTGCTTTCTTTGGATTATAACGTGCTTTCCAACCTCTAACTCTGAGGTGATATCATTTCTTGAAGGTCAGATGAGTTTCATGTAGACAACAAAAAGATGGTTTTTGTTTTTTGATCCATTCAATTAATCTATGTCTTTTGATTGGGGAGTTGAGGCCATTAAAGGATAATGCAGAAGGAAAAGAAGGAAGGGGAGATGAGGAACAATAAGGATGTCTGAAAAAGCCATAAGGAAATATATTATTTTATAGACTTACTCGTGCATGCATATGGGTTTGGAGAGACGGCTTAGTGGTTAGGAGCACTGGCCGCTTTTGCAGAGGATCTGGATTCAGTTCCCAGCACCACAACTCTCCAAAACTCCAGTTCCAGGGAATCTAATGCCCTCCTCTGACCTTCATAAGCATTGCACAACACAGGTGTACTTACACACATGTAGGCGATTCACATAAAATAAAAAATAAAATGTTTTTTTAAATGCATACATATATGAGTGTGTGTGTGTGTGTGTGTGGCCATAGACTATCTAACAAAAATCCCAGTGAGAGGCATGGGAAACTTCCCTTTGCATGGTTGGCCTGAGGGGTCCAAGAGTCTTCAGTGCAATGTAGGGTATTGCCAGTGCCCTTTGTTGCTTCCAGAATTAGAGAGTAAGACTCCATGACTGAAGACATTCCACACTTCAGAGAAAAGACTTGGAGTTATTGAGCTGGAGCTGACCCAGAAGCCTCTGCCCCGAGGGCTAGCTCTCATAGTACCAAAGGTGCTATTTGAACTGCCCAGAGAGAAAAGCAATCAATAGCCCTACCCAGTTATTACAGAGATCTATAAGTGGTCAAAATGCTATGGGTATTCATCTCTTAAGGCCAAAGTACTGCTTCTAGTAGTCTCTGTAGGACTGCTCTGGTGGACATGGACCGCTTTAGCCTGTTTAGATCAGGGAAAGCTTTTCTCGCTCCTATAATTATGGCAGATAGCTTGGATAGGTAAAGCAGTCTGTGTTGTATCTTTTAGAACTTGGAATCATTGTTCTGAGCTCTTCTTGTTTTTAAATTTCTATTGATAACTCAATTGTTATTCAAATATTTGACTTGTTTTCTCTTACAACTTTCAATACCCTCTCTTTGTTCTGTAAAATTAGTCTTTTTAACTCTAATATGCTGTGTGCTTTCTGTATCTGTATGAGCATTTCCTTAATTTGGAGAAATTTTCTTCTATGATCCTGTTGAGAATCTGGCCTATACATTGACCTGGTATTCTTTTCCTTCTTCTATGCCCGTAAATCATATATGTAGTCTTTTCATAGTGTTTGAAAGTTCTTTCATGTTCCTCTCCTGTTTTTCAGACAATTGGGTCAAACTAGATAGCTACAGGCAGAAGAACAAAACTAGATCCCTCTCTCTTACCCTGCAGAAACCTCAACTCCAAATGAATCAAGGACATATACATAATGTCTGATTGAGGAGAAAGTAGGATATGCACTGGAACTTATAGGCACGGAAGAAACTTTCTAAACAGGACCCTGATAGTACAGGAATTAAGCCCAACATTTGGTAGATGGCGCCTCATGAAGCCATCATTCAAGTGAAGTGGCAATGTATCGCATGCAAAATAATCTTTACTAGTTATACATCTGACAAAGGGTTAGTATCTAGACTATACAAAGAACTCGAGAAATGAAACACTTAAAAACAAGCAACAACCCAAATAAAAACTGAGACAAGGAACTAAATAAAAAGTTCTCATGGGCATGGTGGAGCACACCTTTAATCCTAACACTCAGGAGGCAGAGGCAGGTGGATCTTTGTGAGTTTAAGGCCAGCCTGGTCTACAGAGTGAGCTCCAGGACAGCTGGGGCTACAGGGAGACCCTGTCTCGAAAAGACCAAAATAAATAAATAAAGTTCTCAAATGATGAAACACAAATGGCTGAGAAATATTTTCTTAGTGTTCAATATCTTTAGTCATCAGGGAAATGCAAATTAAAAGTAGTTTGAGATTTCATCTTATCCCAGTCAGAATGACCAAGATAAATAATAATAACAAAAACCCAATGGTAAGTGCTGGTGAGGATACAGGGAAAGACAAACTGGTGTAGGCATTATGGAAATCAGTGTGGAGTTTCCTCAAAAAGCTAAAAATATATCTCTCACATGACCTTGCTACACTACTCTTCCTCATATAGCAAAGGACTCAGTGACCACTGTTCATCCATGTTTATTGCTGTCCTATTCACAGTAGTCAGGAAATGGAAAAAACATAGATGTCCATCAGCTGGTGAATAAACAATAGTGGATGCTGGCTTTGAATCTTTAGATAGGTGTATTTCAATTGGGAAATATTTAGAGATCAGGAAACTAATAAGGGGTCATGGGGAGTGGTTAATGGGAAGTGAGATAGAGTGCAGTAATATAAACGGGAAAAGGGAATCATGGATAGGATGGATTTATAGGGGTGGGGAATGGGAAGGCAGGGCAGAAGAGGGGGTAAAAGGAGGAATAATTAACCCTTAAAGGCCTTTTGAAAAAAGTCAAATGGAAGCCTACTATAGAAGCGTCTTTCAATATATGCATGTGTGATATGAAAAGGAATTTAAATGGTGCTGCCATAAAATAGGGGCTCAATGGCCCTAAAAGACGCCACAGGCTAGCAAATGAAAAGGTCAAAGCTAGAAATGGGTTCACTCTCTTGCAATTGTTGACCAAAGAGAACCCATAGACTCTCAAACACTACTGGCTATTGACACTGCACTTGGTTACCCAGTAGGACTTGGTGAAGACCCCATTGCTGAAGATACTATATTACCTGAATCACAGAACAAACAGGAAGAAATAAAGCTGGTGCTAACCTTGAAGCTTCATCTCTCCTGGCTGGCTTTCACAGAACTAGGAGGTGTATGCATTTTATTGGTAGAGAAAGGTAATCATCAGCCTTACCCAGCAGTGAACCCTATAAGCTACAATAAAAACTGGCTTGGCAAAATATGCCCACTTGTACAATAGTGACATGAATGTTATGGGCATAAACAACCACCTTCTAACTGGTTATAAGGGTGATAGAGCTTGCTTCATAAGACAGAGTCCATACCTGACATGGTTATCAGCGCCAAGAACCCATGACTAGACAGATCACAGACCATAGCGGAGAACCTACTACTATCATTCTGCTAAATAAAGATAAGATTAAACTTACTCATAATGACTGATTGTTATACCCAAAGATTAATGTGTCTCTCAGTTCTCACCAGAGAAGGTTCTTCTTATAGCAGGTCATGATTTAACACAGAGACCCACAACTGGTCAATGTGTAGAGAAGAAGAGACTGCAGAGTACGCAGCCCTAAACAGGACACCTATATTATACCTTCTCTTCCCAATACTCAGGGATCACTGTGGAAGAGAGGATAGAAAGAATGTATGAGCCAGACACAGTAGATGAATACAAGGAAACCATGTTGTCTGGACATCACAGGGAAGTTGCACATATCAACCCACAGCACTCATGACAACATCACAAGACCCATGAAACCCAAAGCACACAGGGCCCAGCATGGAGGGGAGGAGAAGGTAGGAAGCCCCAGCCCTGGCCGTATATCTATTGACAATTAATAGATGTTGGGAAGGGAGAGCCAGTTTTCCTTGTTGTATGATGTCTAGTAGGTGGACCAGACTCCAAGAGATAGAGCCACATCCAAGAGCACTTGGGACACAGATTAGATACCATAGGTCTTTAAAAAAGGACAAATAAGGCTGTGAGGATAGCACAGTGGTGAAAGGCTGAGGATGAGAACCACAAGGAAAAAAGGACAAATAGGGGCTGGAAAGATGGCTCAGCAGTTAAGAGCACTGGGTGCTCTTGCGGAGGACCTGGGTTTGACTCTCAAGACCTACATGGCAGCTAACAACCATTTGTGACTCCAGATCCAGGGTATATGATACACTCTTCTGACCTCCACAGCCATTGTATGACATGGGTGCACATACCTACATGCAGCTATTACACTCATACATGTAAAATAAAAAATAATTTTAAAAAGGACAAATAATAATAGAGTAGATGAAGTCAGGAGGGGGGTAGTAAGATGGGGTAGACAGTGGGGAGGGAGGTCTGAATGATAAAAACATATTGCATGAAATTCTCAAATCAATGATAATAATCGATATATTCTTTGATCGATTTGTCCAATTCTTCTACTTTATCCTCAAGTCGTTCCATTGGTAAAGCTTTATCCTGAGTATCTAGTTGGTTAGTAAGGTTTTCAAGTCCATCTTCATTTCAGCTTGAGTTTTCTTCAATATTTCCTTCTTTTTCTTTTTACTGAATTCAGTCTTCAAATCACGAATCATCTTTATAATTTCATTTAGCTATCTGTTTTCTTACACTTCTCTCAGGAGTTTATTTCCACCCTCTTTAAGTTTCTTAAGGTATTTGTTCAATGTCCTCTTTAAACTCCTCGAGTTCTTTGATCGTGTTTATGATGATGACTCTTTTCAATTCTGTCCTGAAGTTTGTCAGGTAATTCCTGACAAAATGTTCTTGGTTAGAACATTCTCACTGTTACCGGTGGGTTTTATGGGGCTAGAAGGGGGTGAATAATATTTTCTTGGATTTTTATATTGTTTGTGTTTTCATGATGTCACCTGGGCATGGAGACTTCTTGTGTTGGTTGTGTATCTGATATGAGATCCTAGCTTGCCTGTATTAAGTCTGTATTAAGTCAAAGTTTGGTTCTGTTGCCCAAGCTGTATTGGTTTCAAATAAGGTATGAAGAGTTAGTTGGTAGGTCAGTCTATTAAATACTCAGTGCTTTTTTTATTATTATTATTTTTAGAGGGGTTGTGGTGATTATGGCGGCCGAGAGCCGTCTGAGACTCCAATTCCAGGAGAACTCCAGTTCCAGGGGAGTCCGACACCCTCTTCTGACCTCCGCGGCATTGCACGTCACGGGTGCACAGACTTGCATGCAGACAGTACATTCATACACATAGGGAAATAAATAAAATTAAAAAAAAAAAAAAGAAAGAAAATTTGGGAGGAGGACTCCCTGCTGGGTATGACTGGTCTGCTGCATGAGCTGCATTAGCTGAGCCCTGGGCTAGTGAATATGAAGCTGGCACAGGCAGGCATGGATCTTAGTCACTCACCAGGCTGGGCTAGTCTGCACAACCCAGTTGGGACTAGGATTGTGGGAATGGTGCGGCTGAACCAGGTTCCGGGAATTCACCAAGCTGGTCTTGTTCACAGGCTGCATGATCTGAGCTTGGCCTTCTGGGAGTCTGTTAAAGATTTATCAGCACTTATTTATTTTTGTTTTTAACTATGAGTATATTTGTGTTCCTGTATTTGGATGTGTGCACATGAGTGCAGGTAACCATGGAAGCCGGAGGCATCGGATGCCCCAGGAGCTGACAATACCTTTGGTTGTAAGCCATCTGATGTGGCTAAGGGGATTTGAACTTGAGTCCCTTGGAAGAACTATAGTTGTTCTTAACTGATGAGCCATGTCTCCAGCCCAGCATTTTAAAAAGTATGTAGCAGAGCACTGTATTCTAAGACCCCGCAATTCAATTGTTAATGCTGTTTAGCCTTTGAAAAAGTGAAGGACGTATGTGAATAGTTTGTTCTCACAGTAGTCAATGCAGCATTGTTTATAAGAGCAAAACCCCAAAGAGTGTAATTTAAGTACTGTTGACTAGATGTCCCTCAAATTGTTTATCTTGCTGAAGTCACTTTGGCCTTTCATGTTTAAACAAGATTGGGTTAGCCAGTCATTTCATGACTAGTGAAAACCTCGTGACCCAAATCCCAGTATCTCTGGCAATTCTTGTCCTCCTGGCTACCTCTGCCCACGGTTTCTTTTCAACTCTCCATCTCAGCTCTGTGTTTTCTTCCTTTTCCAG
Organism: Rhizomys pruinosus; assembly: GCA_009823505.1. Lineage (NCBI taxonomy): Eukaryota > Metazoa > Chordata > Mammalia > Rodentia > Spalacidae > Rhizomys > Rhizomys pruinosus. The sequence continues at coordinate 1,340,867 of VZQC01014004.1, read as the reverse complement.
CTGTCTGTTCTCTGCAACAGACCCCTTCCACAGCCCACCTGAGACAGCCTTCACTCCCCCCCAGGCAAGAAGGGTGTTGAGGTTTTTTTTGGAGGGCTTTTTATTTTTTATTGATGCTTTGTGTGTTTCATACATCATTTTCCAATTCAGTTCAGGCATATTTCCCCTTCCCTTCCCCCCACTCCATCCCACCCCATCCCAGATCATGCATTCTGCCATAACTGTCTCGGCTCTTTTCGCTCAGGTGTGTGTATTCTTTTATTAGCAATAAGTGATAATTATGAGTAAAGCATCCTTCATGTAAAACCAATTTGCAAGCCAGGTTGTGCCAAACCACACAGTCCCTGTTCCCACCATCCAGCTGGGGGGCTTGTATGTTCAATCAAGTTGATCAATGGTGTCCAGGACCTATATGCTGTAGTTTCACCATTCACCCCAATCACAGCCCTTACATTCTACCAGGCCCCCTCTTCTGCAGATTGTTCTCCTAGGCTTAGAAAAGGGGCACAGGTGGGATGAGAAGCAAAACGAGTCTACTTTCTCTGGAGCTGTTGTCTTGGACTCTGGTCAGTTCTGGCTGTTTCCTTTTCATGGGCTACAGTTTGTCCAGGAATAACCTTCGATCCTACTAATGAAGCAAAGCAGTAGAATATATAGGTATTTAAACAGTACTAATTGTTATGGTAGGTTTACTTTGGTATAGACACAGACTGTTTGGATGGTTTGTTAATCCATGAATTACATTTTTTTCTGTTAAATATGAGAGGGTGTTGAGTTTTAAGTGAGGCTTTGGACAATGTGCAGGTTGACATCCTGTTGACTGACACCTCATCATCCAGTCAGGTGAAGCCCTTTTCTGTCATCTTCCTTTTCACCCACTCACTTAAGCTGTTTCTCTTTTCTTTTTTTTTTTTTTTTTTTTTAAGTTTTTCTGGTTTTTTACCCCATATTCCTAGGCTCTTACTGGTTAAGAGCACAGAGGAGTCAATGGGTCTTGGATTCATTCACTTTCTTGTTCTCAATGATATTTATAAGTGGAAAGAACCAGCATGGTGATTTGTTTGCTTATATTATTATTATTTGTCTTTTTTTGAGACAGTGTGTCTCTCTGTAGCCCCAGCTGGCCTGGAACTCACTATGTAGACCAGGCTAATCTTGAAGTTACAGAGATCTGCCTGCCTCTGATTGGAATTAAAGGCATGTGCTACCACGCCCAGCTTTGTTTGCTTATTTTTTTTGGGGGGGGTGTCTTTTCAAGACAGGGTCTCCCTGTAGCCCCAGCTCTCCTGGAACTTACTCTGTAGACCAGGCTGGCCTTGAACTCACAAAGATCTGCCTGTCTCTGCCTCCCAAGTGCTAGGATTAAAGGCGTGCGCCACCACGCCCAGCAGGTTTTTTTTTTTTTTTTGGTCTTGTTTGCTTATTTTTATGCATTATTTTTATTCCCTTCGACAATTTACAAAGTAGAAGAGAAATAAAAGTGAAACTACAAACAATATACTTTACTAATTGTGTATTTGTTACGCCCTGCAGGGAAGAGGATGGGGGGAGGCAGAAACATGGTATCATTTGTTATGTCAGTGGGGGTCATTTTCCTTTGTTGCTTTTGGCAATATCTAGTAAGGCGAAAGGCTGTATCAGAGGAATCTGGTCAGTAGAAACATCTGCCAATACCTGAAAGACCTAAGGACACAGCATGAGCAAGCCCACATATGGAGAGTGGCCGGATAAGAAGCCACACCATGGGTGATGAAATCTCAGGAGGCTGAAGCTTTCGTTTTCCTTGTATATGATTTCCATTTCTTCTATAATGAGACTATGTATTTTGTTCAATCTTTTTCGAAAAGTACATTACGTACTTCTGATAAAGATCTTGGAGCGAATGCCTGTATTTTTTTGCAGGGAAATAACTTCAGTAAAAGCACTTTAGCAAGTCACTCGGGTTTTCCCGCCACTGTACTCCCTTTCTGTGTTCACTTCTCTAAACCGGGGACCCAATTTAGGGTAGCAGATAACTCACCAAATGTGCTACTAGTTATGCTCCCAGATGAGCCCTGAGCCTTCAGACACGGCCAGCCTGCCACAAGCTCAGTAAAATTTCTTTTTAACACACATGTCTTTGACTTTGTCACTTGCGTGGCCCTTGAGACACCTTGCCAAAATCAAAAAGGTAGAGCAGTTGTGTGGTGAGAGACAAGGTGCCTAGGCAACTACACTCCAGCCTGCTGATCCCCGTTCCTGGGGGTCCCTTTCCTTGCCTTAGAAAACCTGTGCAAGGGAATGGTTCCCGTGGTCATCAAAGCATGTTTGCTTGGAAGCTTAATCACTTGAAGAAGTGGTTTATTGCCCCCAGAGTCTCATCTGCTGTGAACATTAGACCTAATTAGTAGGTGAAATAGTGATGATTTAGCAGAGCCTCTGCATTTGATGGCTGTGGTTTCTGGGCCACCAGTTGTAGTTGAAAAGGAAAAGGCAATCATCTCTGTCTTGTAATGAATCCTTTCTCCTGATTCCCAGGGAGCCGAAAGGTCCTGTGGGGGCTGCATTTTCCTTTGACCCTCCAACCATTGGAAGCTCAGTTGTAACAGAGATGACTCACACCCTGAGAAGATTGAATCCCAGAGTTGTATGAAGCTTTGGTTAGTTTTCCAAGAGGGACTCTGCTTCCTCCTGAACAGTCTCACCTCTAAGTGAATGAAAGAGACAGAAATGCTCACTAGGGACAGGGACGGATCCTCCTTGCCAAAGGGCAGCAACATTTCTCTGCAAACAGCAAGGCGCAGTTGATCCCTGATGCCACAAGACTGGCGACGCCAAAGGGAGCCTGAGACTGATGACTTCAGAAAAAGACAGAGACCAAGGCTAGAAGGAGTTAGGGTAGGAGCCATTGTCTTACTCAATTTTGGAACGAGACAGTACGGAAATATGCGACTCAGTCCTTCTGAATGGTTTTGTCAGATATTATTTAGATTTATTTATTTGAGAGAGAGAGAGAGAGAGAGAGAGAGAGAGAGTATGGGCATGCAGCATGTCACCGGCTCCTAGTCAGATATTTTTGGTTCTTTGTCCATACAGCATGAACATGAGAGAAGGGACCCTTGAATGGTGCCGTCCTTTGCCACTGCTCTAAGACATCCATGCTGCTGTGGCTTTACTGATTTCTCCATTTTCTTCCTGGGTAGCATCTTCGCCAGTCATGTCCCTAGTGATCTAGTCTACATGGAGCAAGTCTCTAAACCTCTTCACAATATGCAAACATCACTGTTTCCCAGAAGACAGAATAAAGAGTAATCTTCAGGGAGGCAGCAGAAATTGTTGACAGCCCAGAGGAGTGAGGACTTGTTATTGAAGAAACGGAGCTCCTGGAGAAAAAGAGTATTCATGTAGAGCCTCAGCCACTGGGGGTGATATCTGAGGGACACAGTGAATCTTAAGATGAAAAGGAAAAAAATGTCAGCCCCGTAACTAGTCAACATGGCCAACGTCTGTTCCAATTTGGATTTCAGTATTATTATTGCTTCTTTGAATAACACAGAATGATAAAATCTAAGAACAAACTGCATTGCTGAAGCTCAGAGTGAGGACCTTTGGGAGCTTTGTCTCCTCCCCTTCCACTTTTTCCGTCTCGGGTGACTATGATGTGAGGAAGTCATTTTGTCCAGACAGTGAAGTCTAACGACACCCTGAAACTTTTCCATTGTGCTGAGGCAGGAAAAAAAAAAGCCAGAGGAAGTAATATTAGTCAGTATTTAGTCACACTGAGAACAATTGGATAGTTTAGGTTGGCTCAACATCACACATTTCCATCTGTTATGGCCTAGATGAAGCCCTTTCTGTTGGACAATTTCATTCGGTACTTAAAGGGATTCAAGACCCTCTTCTCTCCTCTCTCCATTACGACACAGAATGTAAGATAGTTCTTCACAGGCCACATGAGAAAAATACTTTGCACACAAACTAATGAAGATTTGAAGCAGGAACATAACACCATGGCAAACATCTCAGAGTGTAATTGCCTTCTTCCTGCCAGTGACCACACAGGAGACACAGCTTAACCCTTACCACCCCACAGAGAAGCCTGCATTCATTCACTCACTCACTCACTCACTCACTCACTCACTCATTCATCCATTCAGTTTTCTGTGCAGTACATATTTTTAAGGCCTCATATAACTGGCATTCAGGCTAACTAAAACACAGTTAGTACTGATGGCAGTTTAGAAATGGAAAATGAATTTTTCTTTTATCTAGCTACTCTAGTATATCTGCCTGTTCAAAGTCACCATGGATATTTTCATGGGGCTAGAAAGATAACTTCAAGATTCCAAGGTCATGCATACTGAAGACTTTTGATTGTGTTTTAGAGGGGAGAGGGAAAGGCCAATGAGAGAGAGAGAGAGAGAGAGAGAGAGAGAGAGGAGGTGGAATCACGAGTTGGGCTCAGTGACCCGGTGAGCATGGAGACTTCTTTCTGTTTACTGAGTTCATACTAGAGGACCGGGAGGACACAGCAAGTCTCATTGACCTGAATTTAAGAATTTTGCTGTTGGGGGCTGGAGAGATGGCCTAAAGGTTAAGAGAGCCGACTGCTTTTGCAGAGGACTCGGGTTCGATCCCCAGCACCACATGGCGCCTGAGAACCGTCTTTAACTCCAGTTCCAGGGGAATCCGACACCTTCTTCTGACCTCCGCGGCATTGCACGACACGTGTGCACAGACCTGCGTGCAGACAGTACATTCATATACATAAAAAAAGAAAAGAAAAGAAAAGAATTTTGCTGTGGGATTTCATGTAAAATTTTCTACTATTGTTAATTTTTCTTGATCATAAGAAAATGATGAGCACTTTGTTCACTTGCAGAGCAAAACAGCCAAGATGGAAGGAGGAGAGGGATGTGTTGCTTTGGACATGCCTCCTGGATAACTGGTACAGGCATAGAACACTAAATCTGGACAACTAATCACACTTACTCAAGTTTAATAATCTTCACTGTTCTATATTGGTCTTTTATAGCATTACTTATTTGTCAAGTCTACTAGGTGGACGTTTGTGAGAACACTGGCTTTTTCTACTGTGAACAGTGCATCACCACACATCTCTGCACAATTCTTTGCTTAAAGAAAAGAGTGGCACTGTTGGCTGCTATTGATTTGGATCTGGAACGCTCTCCAAAGGCCCATGTCTGAATGATTTGGTTCCCCAGCGCTACTATTTGGAGGTCGAACCTTTAAGAGATGAGGGCTAGGGTGAAGTTTTACATCTTTGAGGAATGCTCCCAAAGTGGACTGTGGGATCTCAATCTCTGTATTTCCATCTGGACTCTGTGAAGTGCACAGCCTACCGCACTATGTGCTACTCTCCAGCATGCGCTGACTCACTGCAGGTCCCAAAGAGCAGGCCTTACAGTCGAAGGCTGGAACCACTGAAACAATTTGCCAAAAGAAATGTTTTCCAATTTATTGATTATCTCGTGTATGTCACAGTAGTAGAAAGCTAATTAACACATCCTTCATAGGATTGCCATCTTTAGTAGATAAAGGTAAATTTTTTTTCAGAAATGATTTTAACACTTTGCTCACACTATTTCTGTATAAAAACACCCATTACTTTATGTCATCTTTACTTCCTGACATTGTCAGTGCATAGATTTGATTAATGAATGCAACCAACCAACCAAATAACAAATCCCCCAAATACTCTGTTTTTTTTTCTTCTGAATCTGATTAGTATAAAATAGCAATATTAGTTTACTTTTCATTTCCCTAATGATTAACTTCATTTTTCTTTCATCTCTCAATTTTCTATGTTTGTTCTTCAATCAAGGTTTTGTGCACATTATTATTAAGTTTTCTTTTTTCCTTATGAATGTATTAATTTTCTGAATCTTTTTGTCAGTTTTATGTGTAGCAAATAACATTTTTCTAACTTGAAACTACTGAGTCTTTTCATTGACTGAATTTCTGACTTTGATTTAAAATATTTTATTTATTTTTTAATTTTATGTGTATTAGTGTATTGCTTGTATGTAGGTAGCTGTACCTCTGTTGTGTAATGCCTATAGAGGTCAGAAGATGTTAGGTCCCCTGGAACTGGAGTTATGGATGGAGTTAGCCACTGTGTGGGTGCCTGAGGAACTGAACCTGAGTCCTCTGCAAGAGCCGCCAGTGCTCTTAACCTCTGAGCCATCTCTCTAGCCCCTAAATTTCTTACTTTTAATCGAGCTTAACTTGTCCATTATTTCAATTATAGATTTTGTAGTTTATACTTTGTTGTATAAAATGAAATCTGTTGTAACTTAACAATCATAAGATTTTTAAACTAGGTCTTGAAGGTTTGTGTACATTGAGTTAAGCACTGGTATCATTTGTTCCCACATAAAAAGGTCTTACTATCTATCCTCTTCACTGCTATGCAATACCATCCCTATGACTTAGTAGATTACCAGAGGTGGAAAACTATATTTTAAAATTCATAGTTGTGGTTCATTCATATATTTGTCTATTTAAATACAATTAGTATTACCTTAATTACTATAGCTTTTTAAAAGCACGTTTTTGATAAACTTATTCTTCCTGTCATTCAAAATTTTCCTGAGTATTCTTGCATTTAATTTTCCATACCAACTTTAGAATTAACTTGTCAAAGTCCATGAAATATTCTTTTCTTAATTTTCTGAGTTTCACACATACATGCTATATTTAATTCATTTCTATCTCCCCCTCCAATTCCTCCCCACCCCCCCAGCTCCCTTTCAGATTCATGACTTCTTTTATTACTGTTACATATATACATATGTATAGATACGTGTACATCCTACTAAGTCCATTTAGTGTGGCTCAGATGCACATGTGCTTAGGGGTGACCACTAGGGATTGGATAACCTATCGGGGAGCTTGTCCCTAAATAAATGCTCATCTCTTCTCTCGCTAGCCATGTGTTGCTTGTGAGGTGATTCTTCATCTAGAGATGGGACCTCGTGAAGTGCCCCGATCTATGCTGGCATGTCCACTGGTGCTGTCATTCTGTACGTCTTATTTAGGCAACCATATGGTTGGGATTTTCTGGGTGCAGCCTCCCTGTCATGCCTAGCAGCAGATGCCTGGTCCCCTGGCTCTCAAACCTTTCTGCTCCCTCTTCCCTGATTTTCTCTGAGCCTCAGGTGTATGGATTGCATTGAAGATGCATCATTTAGGGATGAACACCCCCATGGTCACTCATTCTCTGGATTTTGACTAGTTGTGGATCTCTGTAATAGCCTCTGTCTGAAGCAAAAGAGGCTTCTTTGATGAGTAGCCAGAGCTCCAGTTACCTGTGAGTATAAGGATAAGAATTAGCGTAGTTAGAAAATATAGTGGTTTAGGAAAGTGGCAGGAGAAGATTCTCCTCTGGGGTCTGTGACCTCTCCAGTTACTAGCATTTGGCGGGATTTACAGTACCAGACATGTATTCCGTTGTGTTGAGTGGGTCTTAAGACCAATTAGACAGTTGCTGCTTATCCCCTAATGCTGTAACAGGGAGACCCTGTCTAAAAAAAAAAAAAAAACCCTCCAAAATCGCCCCCCCAAACCTGAAAATAAAACCCCCCAAGTGCCACTATTGCACCACTGGAGATGTCTTGCTAGACTGGCCATGACTGTAGCCCTTAGGTTTTACAGCTGGGTAGGACTGTTGACTGCCTTTCTCCCTTGGCAGCTTGAATAGCGCCTCCCAATACCATGAGAACCAGGCTTCAGAGAGGAGGCTTTCAGATCAGTTCCACCTCGATTCTTCCAAGTTCTGTGTCTAAAGAATGTGGTGCCTTTGGCAAGTTCTGGGTGATAACCCAGGGCAATGCCATTAGCTTGTATGGTTTTGGGAGTCTCTTGGAATCTACTGACTGACAACTCACAGGAAAGTTGCCTCGCATTCGGTTTATTATTAGCTAGTCAATTGCCCTTGGGGGAGAACATTATCTCCCTCTGTGGCATAACTGTATTTAAAAAAAAGTAGATGTATCTGTGCTGGATAGCTTTAGTGTCAACTTGACACACCTGGGCTCAGGGAGCCTCAGTTGGGGAATTGTTTCTATTGGGCTGCCCCGTGGTCGTATCTGTGGGGTATTTTCTTTCTTTCTTTCTTTCTTTTTTGTTATTAAACTTTTTCCATCAGTCATGCATCATTTCTCAATAGAATCTAGAGTCGCTTCCCTTTCCATGCCCCTCCCAACCCATGTCCCTACACTCTGCCGTACCTGTCCTGCATCTTTCCAGTTTTTTGTTTTCAGTTCTTTGTTGTTGTTCTCTCCAACTTGTATTGCTACAGTATATATATATTAGCTATCAGGTCATTATAATATAATATAATAGCACACTAGCTCTACACATATCACTTGAATTGGTGGACTTTTGGGGGGGGTATTTTCTTAATGAGTGATGTGTGAGGACCCAGTGCACTCTGTGTGGTGCTACCACTGGATAGGTGGTTCTGTGTTGTATAAGAAGGCAGGCTGAGCATGGGCCAGGGGAGCAAGCCAGTAAGCAGTGTTCCTCCATGGCCTGTGCTTCAGCTCCTGCCTCCAGGTTCCTGCCCTGAGTTCCTACCTTGGGCTCCCTAAGTGATGAACTGTGACCTGGGAGATGTAAGACAAATAAACCCTTTCTTCCCCAACCTGGTATTGGTCAGTGTTTTGTAATAGCAGTTGAAGGCAAACTAGAACAGTATTTCAGTATAATTTTATGATTTTCTCCATTAATGTCTTCTCCATTAAAAAAGGGTATTCTTATGTACTTGATGGTTTTGTTTCTATTGCATATGGTTCATTTGGAATGCGTTATCTCAGTCTGTGGTTGTGGCCCACACATTAATATCCTGAAATAATTTATTTTGTGTATACTGTATGTCATAAACCTGATAACCTCTTTTTTAATTCTTTTAACATCTATTTTGAGACTTTCTAAATTCTTCTATTATTATGCTACCTGTAGTCAGTGGGAGTTCGGCTTCTTACATTCCACTCTTTGAGGGTCTACTTCTGTTTCTTTTGTCATTACATTGACTATATTATCTAGCCTAGAGTTAGTTGAATAAAGTGATGAAAGAGAGCATTCTTCTCTGGTTTATGACTTACATTATTATTTTCAATGTATCACCATTGGGTATGATTTTTGCATAGTTTTTAGTTAAGGAAGTTTCACCCTATCTTAATTTGATAAGAGATTTTTCTTTTTCTTAAAACATAAATTATTATTTTATTGCATTCTTTTTCTTGAATATATTGAGATAGTATGATTATAAGACTTCTGTGTGTGTGTGTGTGTGTGTGTGTGTGTAAAAGCCAGAGCTTCATGCATGCTAAGCATGTACTCCATCACTGAACAACATTTCTAGCCCAAGACTTTGATTTTATTCTGTGATCGTGATGTTACATAAATAAAACAATTAAAATGTTTTATTTATTATTTTTATTTTATGTGTATGAGTGTATTGCCCACATGTGTGTAAGTGCACTCATGTTGTGCAATGCCTGTAGATGTCAGAAGAAGTCATCAGAACTGGAACTGGAGTTATGGATGGTTGTTAGCCATCATGTCAGTTCTGGGAATCCAACCTGTGTCTTCTGCAAGAGCAGTCAGTGCTCTTAACTGCTGAGCCATCTCTCCAGCTCTGATAAAGTTCATGAATAAAATTTTTATTGTTCATTACTTTTGCAATGAAACTCAATTAACTTTTCCTTTTTATCCTTACTTACTGTGTGTGGTTTTTCCAGTCATTTATAAGGATTTTTTTGCTTTATTTTTCTTTTATGTGTATTCTGAGTATATTGCCTGCATGTGTGTAAGTGCACCATGTTGTGCAATGCCCATGGAAGACAGCAGAGGGCATATGATCCTCTCAAAGTGGAGTTAACAAACAGTTGTTAGCTGCCATGTGGGTGCTGGGATTCAAACCCAGGTCTTCTGCAAGAATAACCAATGTTCTTAATCACGGAGCCATCTCTACAGCCCGCATTTATAAGTTTTGAGTCTTTATATTCATAAGGCTGGCCACTTACCTGTTTTAGGGAATGCTCTGGGTTTTTCTATAGTAATTTTAACTTCAATGACATGACCAGTAAAATTAATAAAATCACATTTAGCATTTTTTCTGGCAAAAATATCCATTAAAAATAGAAACAGATGGGGGCTGGAGAGATAGCCTAGTGGTTAAGAGCACCGACTGCTCTTGCAGAAGACCCGGGTTCGATCCCCAGCACCCACATGGCAGCTGAGAACCGTCTGTAACTCCAATTCCAGGAGAACTCCAGTTTCAGGGGAATCCGACGCCCTCTTCTGACCTCCGCGGCATTGCACGACACGGGTGCACAAACCTCCATGCAGACAATACATTCACACACACAAATAAATAAATAAATAAAATAAAAAATAAACAGATTACACAAATTATAATTGTAGTGCTTAAAATTGACAATTTTTGATACCAGGTTACAAAACCACCTGAGGTCATGAAATAGCCACCAGTAACCCAGAGCCAACATTACCCATGTCTCTTTCTTGTAGACAGTATTTTTTCTATTTAATTTTTTGTATATTTATTTATTTATTGTTGATGTATTTATTATTGACATGTGTACTAGTATGTGGTGTGTGTTTATGTGTATAGTGTATTTGTGTGTGAGTACAGGGACACATGTGTCATGGAGTGCACATGGAGGTCAGAGGACAACTTTCAGTAGTTGGTTCTCTCCTTCCTGTGGGTCCAGAGATGAAACTTAGGTTGTCAGGCTCGTGTGCCAAGAACGTTTACCCATGCCGTCTTGCTGACTCTGTTTTTGAGTTTTTAAATTACTCATAGAATTCACTGAATTCTGTTGGATTATCCAGGTTGTCTATTTTTTTTTCCTCGTGCTGCAGTTTTCTGGGATTTTCATTTTATCTGTGTTCAAGTTGCTCCTGATATTCTCTTATTTCAGAGAATTGCTGTATCAACAAGCAAATATTGCTTATTTTTTACTTCTTTCAGCTTTGTTTCTTTTTTATTGAATTCTTGTGGTTTTCATGTAATATAGTTTGATGGTCTTCAGATTCTCTCCCCTACCTTCAGCTCCTGCAACTGCCCTCCACTCAATTGAACATACTTCCTTATGCATATAATACACCCTATAGAGTCTTATCTGTGTCTCCAATTGTCCTTCAGTGTGGGTCCACCCACTGAGCTCATCAGGAGTCCCATCTGTAAGACACTGTCTCTCCCCTTCCCAGAAGCCATCAATTGCCAGAAGTTCTTCAGGCTGGGTTGGGGTTTCTCACCCACTTCCCCATGCCTGTGCTGGGATTTTGTCTGGTTTAAGCTTGGATGGCACCTGTGGATGCTGCCACCATTGGGGCTGATATGAGTAACTGACCAGCTGTCTGGAAGGCTATTTTCTTGTGTCCTATTCAGGGTCAGCACTCTGTAGCCTCTTGTTCTCCACACTTTGGCCAGGTGTGGGTTTCTGTGTTAATCACCATCTGCTGCCTAAGGAAATTTCTCTGGGAGAGTTGGGAGATGCATTTGTCCTATGTAGAAACATTGCATTGAAGATGTGAAATTTAGGGTTAAGTGTCTCACAGACAGTTCTTCTCTGTGTGTGACCAGTCCTGGAACTCTAATAGTCTCCATCTGTTGCAAAAAGAAGTTTCTTTGCTAAGGGGTGACAGGTAGACTTGTCCAGGCTACTCAGGTACTTTCCAGCAGCCTCAGCAGCACAGGTCCAAGGCCCAAGGAGAACGAGTGGGAACAGAACAGTCTGGTTCCTACCAGCTGGTAGAGAAGGTCTGAGCTCCGAAACCACAGGAGATGGTTCCCAAGCTGGGGATGGATGCCATTGGCTTGGGCTTTGGGTTTCTTTCCTTTTCTTCTTTTCTCTTTTCTTTTTTCCTTTTCTTTCCTTCGCTCTTCTCTCTCTTCTCTTCTCTCTTCTCCTCTTCCTCCTCTCCCCCTCCCCTCCCCTCCTCTCCTCCCCCCTCTCTCCCTTCCCCATTCCCCTCCCCCTCTCTTCCCCTCCTCCCCCCTCCCCTCCCCTTCCCCTTCTTTTCTCTTTTCTCCTCTCCTCTTCTCTTCTTCTGCTCTTCTCTTCTCTCTTCTCTTTTCTCCTCTCCTCTTCTCTCCTCTCCTGTTGTTTTCTCCTTTCCCCTCTCCCC
>VZQC01014004.1:1296992-1324642 GCA_009823505.1 Rhizomys pruinosus | reverse complement strand
TCTCTCTCTCTCTCTCTCTCTCTCTCTCTCTCTCTCTCTCTCTCTCTCTCTCTTAATTTTGCTCACAGACACTTTGCCAAAAGTGTTTGTCAGCACTAAGTGGTTTTTGCTGCTGTCATTAGGTGGTCTCCTATGGATAAAATCATATTTCTGGAAACAGGCATATTTTGACTTGCTCTTTTCCTATGCTTTTTATTACCCTTTATTACCTTCTCTTATGTTATTGCTCTGATACTTCCAGGACTACATTGACTAGGAGTAGAGATAGTGGGCGCTCTTACCTTGGCACTAATCTTAGCAGGAATGCTTTGAGTTGTTCTGTGTTTGATGTTGGCTGTGGTGGTTATATAGAACTTGATTGTGTTGTGGTATGCTTCCTCCATTGCTAGCCTCTCCATGACTTTCATCATGAAGAGATGTTGGATTTCATCAAAGGCATTTCCTACATCAAATCATCTCACTCCTGTCTTTGAGTCCATTTTGTAATGAATTAAACTTATTGATTTATGTACAGTGAACCATCCTTGCATCTATGGAACAAAGTCAACTTAATTATGATGAATAATATTTAGGAAGGTATCTCGAATTAGGCTTGCAAGTATTTTATGGAAATTTCTTCATCAGGGAAATTAGTCTGTAATTTTCTCTCGTGTCTTTCTGTTTTTGTACCAGGGTCATTGTAGGTTTATAAAGGGTTGGATATATTTCTTCTTTGCCATTTTAAAGAATAATTTGAAAAGTATTGGTGTTAGTTCTTTAAAAATCCAATAGAATTTTGCAGTTAATCCATCTGCTCCTGGGCTTTTTTTGAATTGGACACATTTCATTGCTCCCTCAATCTTGCTGCTGGTTATAGGTTTGTTTAAATTATTTATTGGAGCTAGATTTAATTTTGGTGTGTTGTATGCATCTAGAAATGTATCCATTTCTTTTAGATTTTCCAATTTAAGAATAGTATTTTAAGCTGTGTATTATGATTTTCTGACGTTCAATCGTATCTGTTGTAATGTCTCCCTTTTCATCTCTAATTTCATTAAATTGTATATTGTCTTTTTTTGGTTAATTTGGCTAAGGGTTTATCAATTTTATTTTTTCTAAGAAGCAACTCTTGAGTTCATTGATTCTTTGAATTGTTCTTTTCATTTCTATGTCATTAATTTCTGCCCTACTCTGAATTACTTCTTATCTACTGCTTTTAGCTTTGGAGTCTTCTTTTCTAAGGTCTTAATATTTTTATTTGAAATCTCTTTACTTTCATTGATTGATCAAGGCAGTCAGTCCTACAGATTCCCCTCTTAGCGCTGCCTTCATTATATCCCACAGATTTTGGGATGTTGTGCTTTCATTTTTATTCAACTCTAGGAACGTTTTTTATTTCCTTCTTAATTTCTTCTGTAGCACATTCATCATTCAGTGGTGTATTGTTTAATCTCTCTAAGTCCATGTGCTTTCTGTTGTTTCTCATACTGTTGATATAGAGCTTCTTCCCACTGCAGTCAGAATACAGGATGATTTTTCAATATTCCTCTTACTGGACCTGGAGCCACAGAGGTTTCGTGGACTGGGCAGATGGGGCTGGAGCTTTTACCTGGGTTGTGTGTGGCTGTAGTGAGGTCGGAGGGAGCAGCTAGCACATGTGAATCTGGAGATAGGGCAGGTCAGGGTCTGGGGCTCACTGCTATTCCAAGAATTAAACACATTTCTAAATGTAGAAATTTAAAGTTTATTAACTTTGAACTAAGTGCCAATGTGATCATAATTTTTGACCTGAATAACAGATGCTTTGAAATTTAATGACAATTGGCCTTGAAAGTGATTAGTATTGGTAACTGGTCGTATGCACTTCAAAACAGAGGCATTATTTTTTAACCTTTGCTGAGTATAGAGCTTTCTGGATACCGATTCAGTCATTTTAAAGCAATATTTAAAAATTATGTCTTTTCTCTATGAAGTTTTATCTTATTTGGATAATTATTGAGGGAGTTTTGTTAGTATCCTCTGGGGTATCTGAATTTGTGGCATTTTTTTTTTTCATATAAATGTTGAGGTAGTATCAGTAGGCTCGTTCAATTTCGAATATGTATTTGTATCGTCAATGAGATAGTTCAGGACGTAAAGGCATGAGTCTGATAACCTGAGTTCAATCCTTGGGACCCACATATGCAAACTGTGCCACTTGCTCCTCCCTCATGAATGTAATAGTATATTCTTTCATGAGAGTAAGCCTTCTTATCAATAAGTAATGCCCCATAATAATTTGTCTTAGAAGTTTCCTTTGTCTGGTTTGGTACTAATAGGTCTATTCTCGATTATTTTGTTTCTGGCAGTAATTGCTAATTGTCAATTACTTTGCTTTAATATGTCTCTGACTTATTTTGGCATGAATAACATAAAGTTTGATTCTGTTTTAATTCACTGTGAAAAACTTTATACTTCATTATACTGTAATCAATTTATATATTATAATCATTAGCATTTATAAATGCATGCTTTAAAAAGTTATTTGTGTCTGTGTACACCTCTCAAAATTCAGGTTTTTATATATTAAAGTTTAATCAATTGTACCAGTTTTCCTAAATCTACAAAAATCTTACAAAATTTGAATTCATGTTCCAAGTTTGAGTTATTATTCTCTGAGACTGTATTCTAATATTGTTCAGTTTTCATCATTGATGTTTATTCCAAGTGATAAGATTGAGATATCAGGGGCTGGAGAGATGGCCTAGTGGTTAGGAGTGCCTACTGCTCTTGCAGAGGACCTGGGTTCGATCTCCAGCACCCACATGGCAGGTGAGAACCATCTTTAACTCCAGTCCCAGGGGAATCTGATGCTCTCTTCTGATCTCCACGGCATTGCACGACACGGGTGCACAAACCCACATGCAGACAGTACATTCATACACATAAAAAACAAAAGATTGAGACACCAGTTTGTTGAGGTTTAGCTTTCTGATGACTGTGTTCACTCCTTGTGGCCTTACTGCTTTACCTAGTCAAGGTTTCTTACTACAGTTAGTTTATAGATTCTCCTTTAGTTAGGGTTAGAGAAAATACAACATCTCAGCTTTGTTCAAGTCTCAGTGTCATCATTTTCCACACTAATGAAATCACTGGTATGACAGCCATGAACTGAGTGACCTTGGGAAAATGCCTTCTTATCTCACAGACTTAGTGCTCTTTTGGCAGGTTTCTAGGGGTCCTTCTAAGCTCTCATGCAAGCAGGAAAAAATAGATGGTCCACAGCATTAGACTTCAGAGAACAGACTGCGGTTGGCAAAGAGCATCCAGGAAAAAGGGAGAGTGCGACTACATCATATATGTCCTTTTTTATTTACAACTTTCTGGGAAGAAGTTATGGATTTCCTGAGTGTCAGTGACTTACTTCTCATTTATCCAGAGATTCACCTTGTATCTGTCAGCTTAAAAGATGAGCCTCTGCAAGAACCATCCCCATCCACAGTTCTCAGATGTCCCAACATCTGTACCTGATGCTGGAGACAGAAAACCAGAGGCCTCAATGGCAAAGAAGGGGCAGGGTCTCTGGCTTTCATGAAAGGAGATTCCGATATGCTGTGCTTAAACTTATTGCTAGATATCAGTGCACTGGGTGTCCTGGCTGTTTTGTAGGCTTGCTACATAAAAACATGAAAAAGTTTCTGAAAATGAATGATCTTCTTAGGTTATTTTCTTTTACTTTCAGAATAAAAATTAGGACAAATAATCACAGAACTATGGAAAATGATTAAGCACAAAATTTGAAAATGCGAGGTCATTCTCCTGGAATCTGATTCTTCAATCCTTTCCTCACAGTGATCTGTATTTTCCTATTGGCCCAATAACATTAACACATTATATGTGCATTCGTCAAGGTCTCAAGCATGCACTGGGTTTTCAATGTTTGAGAAGCGGTGGATAAAAGATGCAAAAATGTTAGTTGTTGAATGAGGATGGAAATCTCTCCAATTCCACCCCCAAGGGCCCATTTATGCTTGGATCTAGTTTTAAAAGGCAAAAAA
Source organism: Rhizomys pruinosus (assembly GCA_009823505.1). Lineage (NCBI taxonomy): Eukaryota > Metazoa > Chordata > Mammalia > Rodentia > Spalacidae > Rhizomys > Rhizomys pruinosus. The sequence goes on along the minus strand of VZQC01014004.1, from coordinate 1,320,626 downwards.
GGTGAAAAAATTATTTGCAGAACTCGTAAGACGTTGAGCTCCTCTGTGCTGAGGAGTGACGTGGAGGCTCTTGCGGCACACTCTGTCTGAGCATTCTCATTCTCAGAGGACCATATGGAAAGCAAATGATGAAAAATGAATCACAGTAACTGGGCTTAAAAGGAAAGGAAACAGAGATCATCTGACTCAAAAAGAATTCCACACGCAAGTAAATGTAATAAGTTTATTGGATTTCTCAAGTGGTTCTTTTACAGAAAAAAAGATTGTGATTTTCATATCCATTCTCATAGAACACTTGGAAAACAATCGAAAGAAAAATTGATAGAAGGTAAATAAAGCATGTTTTACATAGTTGAATAATGTGTAAATACAAAAGAAAATACCCAAATCACTTGCTTATCTATCACAGGATTTATTTTCTGATTTTCATACTTTCATAAGGAACCGTGTGTGGTATGGTGGCATGTTGGGGATGGTTCACGAGGCAGAGAATAAACACAATGTGCTCAAAACAAAGGGACAGAGACCTGTACTGTGGAAAGACCCACGGCTCTCTCAGCATCATAAAGATGAACAAAGTCCTGGCCTCTCTGATCTTGTGTAGCTTTCCCCAGGATGTAAATGTTACTCTGATCGCAGTGGGGCTGTGGCTGGGATTAGCCAGTAGGGAGGTGCATGCTTCTAGTAGACACATTTAACACAGAGAAAGCCTGACTTCTCCTCCCTGTCTCATGTAAACATCACTTAGCTTTTATATCAAGCTATCTCTCATGGTCACAGTCATCAGACAGAAACTCAGAGCAAGGCCACATTGTGTCTTTCTCACTCCATTTGTTTCCAAGGAGGAAAACCTCTGAATCCCCCAGACTCTATACCATCACAGGAAGATTTCTGAACTCTTTTTCTAGCTCTAAAATCTGATCATGTCAAAACTAGAAAATGATTAGTGTTGAAACAGGATAAGGCAGAGATGAAAGGGGAATAGCAACAGGAGCCTGGATGCTTTTAGAGAGGAGCACCACCCTCTGAGGCAGCCATCCAAGTAGGGTGTCCGCATGCTTGAAATCTTTAGTCAGTGCTCTGTTGCTCCCTAAGCCGAGGTTTGAGTAACTGGGCTGTCTATGTGATAAACAGAGACGGCAGACTGCAGCGGTATCAAACCTGTCTTTCATAGTTTGTCCCCTTCACTTTGACTGAGTAAAACTGAGTAGCAGTGACCAAGAGAACATCTAGAATTTCTTTTCACAAAGGCTAAGTGGACATATCTTACTTTCTTCAGAGGTATAGTCAAGGGAATATGGAGCCAAGTGACTTAGAAGGAAAGGAAGCACTTGGCAAGTGTAATGTGCCAGCTGGTTGAGTCAGACGACACATTGAGAACAATCTTTTTTGGAATCATGTCCTCCCTTCAACCCTCCTACAATCATAGAGTAGCTCCCTCAGCGTACTTACCTGGGGCCTATCCTATGCCACCACTAGGTAAAGGCTCAGAAGGATCTAGGTGATGCTGCTGTCTCATCAAAAAGCTCTGGAGTTCTGTCAGCGACAGAGCCACAGAAACGAGAGCCCTGAAATAGCAGGCATTACTATTCTAAGGAGTCACAGTAAAACTGCTTCAAGGATCTGGCAGGGACATTTGGCCCCTGAGCCTACATTCTCCACAGCCAAGACTTTTCTTTAGTTTTCTCTGAAGTTACCCTATGAGATAAAAGAAACTTGCTGACACACTAAACTTAGCAATACTTAGTTTATAAAACACACATATGACACATATTGTCTTTTTTTCCCTCATGAAATGTTCTGATTCCAGAGCATGTATTTCCTTGGATAATAGGTTTTTCAGCAGCTTGGCACCATTCCTGGGATATAAATACAAAATGGCTGTGTCAGCAAAGTGCTGCCGAGGCCGCTTCAGCCCATTTCATGGAAGCCACTCTACAAGACTGGAAAACAAGAGACTTTTCTTCCCCCGGGTATGCTTCCTTTATCTCAGCACCTACCACTTGCTTCGAGGGTGTGTTTTTGAAGGCTGAACTATACAATTCTGGGTACCGTGTGTACATACATATGTAGGAATAACGTTTATGTTTCTCAGAATAGGCACTTCTTGAAGGCAGTACATCTAAAAGTAAAGTTAATAGAGCCTATATTTAGAGCTCATCTTCTCACTTTGCTGATGTGTGTGCTGAACAGAAGATCGCAGATTTGAGTCAGTCTCGCAAAGGGGCCGGAGTCGGCAAATGGCTATATTCAGAGCTAGGGATGTCTTGCCAACTCCACTGTAGCTGTTAAAAAGGCAGACTTGGAGAAGGTGCAATCGTTTTTCTCAGAGGTGATGGCACAGAAGGAGAAAAGCCTGTGACAAAGCCATGAAATAAAAGCCTGGGTGTGTGGCTCAGGGAAAATTACTATCTCCAGCCTCTGTGCCTTTGTGTCGCATCTACTTTATGGCACAGATTTGCTACTTACAAAGTTCTTTCCTTTCCTTTTTTGTACATCTCATAATTGCACATATTCTCATACTTAGCAGTCGAGAAATAAAAGCCCCAAATTTGTTAAAGTAATGATAAAGGTGTAGGTTAAAAGGCAAAACAAAAAACCAAGGCAATTTGCTACTCCAAGAACAGGCTCAACGCTACCTCCAGCTGTACAAGCTTTGCTTTGAGGTTTACGTTTTCATGTAAGGTGTATAATTCCATGTGATAATCTTCTTCATGCTGAAGAATCAGACAAGACAATCACATGTCATCTTTGATTCTACTTTCTCTGATATGTTTCCTTAAAAAGAATGAAAACAATTCTGGCTTTTAAAGGGGACACTCTTCTACCCTTCTTTAATGAGGAAACAGGTTGGGTAATTTGACTACCAGGTATTCCTGGGGAATAAATAAATAGGCAGTGAGAGAAAAATCATTGAGAAATGATTTTGCTGCAAAACGTTTAGGATCACTGTAGTTTCGAGGGTCCTGCATCTCTTTCATCCAGGACACAATTCAGGTTAGACTTTTTCACTTGAGGTAGATTGTCATGAGGTTTAAGGCACTGTGACTTTTAGCAATGTTATCCTACAGGTTAATGCAGCTGACACTCTCTTAGGAATGAAGCAGAAAGTGAAGGGGTAGTAAAATATACATATTCCCCAAACATTAGCTCCTATTATTTGATAAGCAAAAAAAGGGCTATTATTATTGGTGGCATTTAAATTATGAAAATCCCTTTCCTCTCAGTCTGTGTTTGAAGGAGTGAACGGTGTTAGGCAGATCATAACCTGGTCAAGCTATTGTCCCACGCCTGTAATTACTAAATGAACATCAGTACTATCCCAAAGGCAAAGCAGGATGAGGCCTGGATTTGTTTTTCCTTTACACTTAAATCTCCCTCAAGGAAAAAAAAATGGGGGGAGGGGAGTGGGGAAAGCCAGTTTTTTCTGGTTTGTATTTTCTTTTTTTTTTTTTTTTTAATTTTTTTTATTAATTTATTTATTTCCGTATGTGTATGAATGTACTGTCTGCATGCAAGTACTGTGCACCCATGTCGTGCAATGCGTGGGGTCGAAGAGGGTGTCGGATTCCCCTGGAACTGGAGTTCTCCTGGAATTGGAGTTCAGATGGTTCTCAGCCGCATGTGGGTGCTAGGAATCGAACCCGGGTCCTCTGTAAGAGCGTCGGTGCTCTTAACTGCTAGGCCATCTCTCCAGCCCCTGGTTTGTATTTTCTAAACTGATCCAGAAATGGAGCTAAACAATTTGGTGAGCAAAGATATTTAGACTTAATATTTATTCCTGCATGATGGAGGAAATGGCTTTAAGAGAACAACTATTAATTCCTACACCTCGATACTAAACAAAGCAGATGTCACATAAAATGGCAGCATAATGCCCTGATAATAACATCCCAAGAATAGTTCTTACTCTTTTCTTGACAGATAGAAATATAGAGGGACTCAAGCAAGAGAGATAAATACCTTAGTTTGCACCTCTACATCACATTGCTCTGGCATATTTAAGAGATAAAGAGATCCAAACGAACCTTTCTGGAAGATTACCTTTCTCCTCTTTCTTCTCTCTCTCTCTGCTCTCTCTCTCTCTCTCTCTCTCATCTCTCCCCTCTCAGCTCTTCTCGTCTCCCCTCTCCTCTTCTGTGTTGAATGTGCACATGCATGTGTGTATGTGTTCAAGAATAACACAATTGTATTTCTCTAAATATTGGGGACTATGTTGAACAGGGTAGAAGAAAAAATTCATTCACTTTCTTTATATCTCATAAACAATGGTTTGTTGTTGGTTTATAAAGATATCTGGAAAGTATTTGCATGACAGACTGCCTTTTCATATTCACCTCTTGAATGTCCCTTTGTCTAATAAGATGGGACAGTCCATAGAAATAAGCCTTTTCAGGGTACCCACGGGTGATCCTAAGAAGTACTCAAAATATTTCTATTAAGCCATCCCTAGGGTGGGAGTCTCCATCTGTGCTAGAAGAATTGTTTCCTATTTCATTAGCCATACATTTAATCAAACCTCTTGGTCAGGTAAGGTGCATTTCTAGCCTGTGACTGTGAGCAGCAGCCAAGGCTACCACTCTTCTGGTGTCCTTTATTCTTCATATGGGAAGACTGGAAAGGGCTGAGTGGTGTGTGCTGTTTAATTTGACTCTTATTAATCCCAGGGAGCAAGCAGATGAGTGAAGGTTCTGTCTGATGTCTGACAGACCCTATGGAGGAAAATGCATAGCTAATTTACAGATATCATTTTATAGGCTTCCAAGGTTCAATGCAGATATGATGTGCAGAAAAGGCATTTCTGTCAGTTGGCAGATTTTTAATTTGAAGCTAGAGAGAAAGGAGAAAAAAATCAGAGAGCCGAGAATGTGCCTAGCACGAAGGCAGAGCTTCCTGTGCACAGGCTTCTGCTCAAGGGAAGGGCTGCTCAAGTGTTGATTTCTGACATGGGACTACTTCTAGAATGTACCTGGAAGCCTCTAAGAAGGATCTCTTCTATAAAAACATAGTGTCAAACTCCTTGTATGACAGTCTGGGAAATCTAGTCTATCAAATAGTGAAGGCAAAGTTTTGAAAATACCAACTATCAATCCAATAGCATTTGTTCAGACATTTCAAGGTTCTTCAAGGATATGGGTGATTAGGTTAGAAACTTCTGCTCCATCAACATACTCTGGCAGGCTCTCAATAAATGTGAACCAGTAGAGAGACTAATATTAATTATTTACTTACAACAACCTCTGCCTCTGTGGGATGTACCCTGTGGCCCTCAGGAGGGAGGGCTTTCCTAAGGCTCAAGTCACCTCTACACACCTCTGAATTCTAAATGACATGGTCTCAGTTGACATTCTGAACCAGACAGGTCCTTCTGGTGTTAATGTAATGGGAACCCGCACTCTCTGGGGAAATTTGCTGCACTGTCCTTCTGCACTGTTGTTTCTACTTATGGCCTTTTCCCACAAACTTCATCACAGTGCTGATCACAGACAAGACCTGTGGCTTCCCACAAGATGACACAGAAGATGTCTTCGTGCTCTAATGACCTCAAACGCCACAGTTCACATGTGGCTTTGCCATGGATAGACAACTGGCCCCTGTGAATTTCCACGGATTGTTTTTAACAGGGGCTTCAGTAGCCTGCAGAAGCATGCATTGGCATGGGCTGGGTAGGTACCCAGATATGACACTTACCAGCTAGATTGCTTTTGGCAAGTCACTTAATGATTCTGGATCTCAGCTTTCTCTAGGACAGGGCTATTAATAACCTTCTTCCCAAGGCTGTTCTATGTGTGAAAGCAGTTTGTAAGCTCTCTTAGGAATTTTATTATTTTGCAACTGAGAAATCTACTTCTAGTGGCTACTGAGAAGCAGATAGGGTATGCCTGTGGGGTTCTCAAAATCAGAGCTGGGGTAGAAAAGGATCCTGTTCTTTCAAAGTAATCCTGGGCAATAGTTAAAGAATGTATATGTGTGTCACTGCTGAAATCCGTCGTCAGCTTGACACACCTGGGAAGGCGGAATGTCCCCCTGGAGAACTGCCTCAAACCGCCTCCACCAGGTTCTCCTGTGGCTGTGTCTGTGAGGCATTTTTCTGGATTGTTGAGTGATGTGGGAGGGTCCAGCCCACTGTGGGTGGTGCCACCTCTGGGCAGGTGGTCCTGGACTGTATAAGAGCACAGGCCAGAGGAGCAGCAGCATTCCTCTGAGGTGTGCGCTTCAGTTCCTGCCTCGTTTCCTGCCCTGGTTCCTGTTTGACTTCCCTCAAAGATGGACTGTCACTTAGAAATGTAAGATACAATAAACCCTTTCCTTTCCAAGCTGTTTGTGGTCACAGTGTTTTATCACAGCAATAGAAAGCTAACCAAGGACACATTTCTACACAAAACTCAGCATAACACAGTCTCTTTCCTTAAGAATAGTATCCTTGGGGCTGGAGAGATGGCTCAGTGGTTAAGAACACCAACTATTCTTGCAGAGGACCCAAGTTCGATTCCCAGCACCCACATGGTGGCTAAGAACCATCTTTAACTCCAGTTCCAGGGGAATCCGACGCCCTCTTCTGACCTCCGTGGTATTGTACATGAGTGCACCAACCTACATGCAGACAGTACATTCATACACATAAAAAATAATAAACTAAAAGCATTCACCACAAAAAAGAATAGTATCCTTTTATATCTGATGAACTGATCAGAAGTCATGTGTTTTCAACAGTTCCATTGTATTTTGCTTTTGACTTTTCCCTTGTCAGAGCTGGAGATTATAAGCTGACATCTAACATTTTAAGGGCAGTACCAGTAAGTCAGATAAGTGGAAGGTATTATTCATGAGTTAGTCACTAAGGGAGGACAGGACTATACAACTGTCAAAATAGCTTGTTTTCTGAATAAGAAAGTACAATCAACAAAAATCTCCCAAATTCTAATAGCTGACCCTCAATCCTTTTGACTATATTTGGGAATGTTTACAATATTTATCCTCCACAGCTAAAAACCTAGGAGGACCCACAGTAACTGTTAAGTTTTACTGTGCAGACTGAAGTGGAAAGGGAGCATTTGGAGGATCAAAGTGTTCAAAGCGGAAGCAGGAGAGTCATAGGGGCTGACACTGTCACTAAATGAGAAAAGCTGAAGGGGACAGTGACACCAAGTCGAGGGATGTGAAGATTTAGAATTGGCCTGCTTTTCTGTAGTTACCAAGCCATACTGGGTTGTTTAAAGCAGAACTACACGATGCTAGATCCAGGAATCTTTGGGATTATAATTAGTCAAGAAAACAACAGTGAATTCAGATATGTATAAGGCTGATGACATTGTTCACCCAGAATGGTGTGTGGGGCCATTAAGTCCTCCCTCATATGGTGACATTTATATTCTTAGTAGAACACTGTGCTTTTTAGAAGTTATGTTCAGCTCGGGAGGCAGAGGTTGGTGGATCTCTGGGAGTTCAAGGCCAGCCTGGTCTACATAGTGAATTCCAGGCCAGCTGGGGCTATAGGGAAACCCTATATCAAAAAGACAAAAGAGGAAGGAGGAGGAGGAGGGAGGAGGAGGCAGAAGAAGAGGAGGAGGGAGGAAGAGGAGGAGGAGGAGGAGGAGGAGGAGGAGGAGGAGGAGGAGGAAGTTGTCATACTCAGAACTAATATTGGGCTGTGGGCGTGTCTGTGGGGTGTTTTCTTGATTGCTGATTGACACAGTAAGGCCTGGCCACTGTGAGTGATACCATCCCTGGGCAGGTGGCCCTGGGCCATATAGGAGAAATAGCTGAGCAAGTCAGGGGAAGCAAGTCAGTAAAAGCAGTATTCCTCCACGGTCTCTGTTTCAGTTTCCGCCTCCAGCATCCTACCTTGAGTTCTTGCCTTGGCCTCTCCAAATGATGAACTGAAACAAACCCTTTCTTCACCAAGTTGCTTTCTTTGCTCATGGAGCTTATCATAGCAACAGAGAAGTAACTAATCCAGCTAAGTGGATAGAGTATATTTGTAGGTACTTAACAAGGCTTCTATTTGGGCATAGTAAGTAGTAGGTGAGTATCTATTAGCATTAAATGAATAAGGTTTCTCTAAGCATCTTGGAAAACTTAATTCTGTCATTCATTCTTGCTTACTGCAATTATCTTAGTATTACAAAGGAATTAGCTATACGATTGATTCCCTCATTCTTGAGTACACAGGAATATTTGTATTATGCTAATTTTTAACAAATGCTAGAATTAGGGATATTTATCAGCATAGTAAGAGATTGCTAGGAAGTGAATGCCAATCAGAAACAAATCGCAAAGATTTGAGCAAGTTTGTTTTATAATTTCAGTCAGTTGGATAAAAATGTGTCTTTTATATAGCACTCCACAACATAAGTCACACGCGTGTTGGCTAACTAAAATATTGTATAAAACTTTTTGCATAAGAAGACAAAATTAAAACAGAGAAGTGAATTAGTGTCTTTATTTTCTGTATTGAATGGAAAATTTGGCTGAAATCTATACTCTAAGAAAAAAATTAGTGATGAATCACCTCTTGAAAATATTGATTCAATTACTATCATATACTAAGTGCTTCTATCTGTTAAACTTCCAGAAATTTAATAGCTTCCATTGCCCTCAGGAAGATTATCAAGTTAGTTTTAATGGCATGAAATGATATGTTACCACGAAAAAATAAGTATTTTGTGGTCACAATACTTTTGTACTGAAAACAAAAATCTTAATCTAGCCTTAGAAACATTACATTGCATATAGGTAAGAAAGCTAGTTCAGTCATAAATGAAGAACCCCTTACTGGAGTTCCTGATAAGGATTCAATAAATACAGCTGAAAGACTATTGCTTCATTTCATTTGCTCTATGAACAAACATGACTTAAGAGGTATGTCCCCATAAAGGAGGATTTTATGCTACCCCCCCTTTTAATACAATAATAATGTTATAAGGCTTGTGATAGGGCTACTTAAATTCATGACAAGTCCAAATAGGGAGGACTGTGGAAAGAGGTAAAACAGGAAGGAGAGAAAATAGGGAGAAGAAACCAAGGGAGGGAGGGGTTGAACATTCTCACTCAATCACAGTAGTTAGCCAGGTTTTTATTTTTTAAGATCTGAAGTAAAGTTATGTTAACCAAGCAATAGCCTTTTGAGCAAAGTTTTATTCCTACTGTCTGTCAAGTAAATAACTTGCCCTGAACTATTCATGGTTGCACAACGACAATGACTTGCTCAAAGCCAGGATTCCCAATTGTTCACTATCAGTTCAAAGAAAAATACAACTTAAAGATGTATGTGCTGAATGAGTGCTACAAGAAGATGATCAAATCAGAAACAGTAGCAGCATCCAATAGATCACCTTCTGGCCTAAGGATGTTCTTACAATTTAGGGACCCACAAGGTCCTTCCAAAAAGTGAAAAGAACATATTAAGATGAAAAAGTTCAGACCCCATCCCCATCTTGTGTATCTTTGAGATTTGGGGTTTATAACAATAATGTTTGAAAAATGATTGAGCGATAGTCATGGTAGTGTAAACAGAGTCTTTAAAAATAAGGCACGATTAGATTGCTTTTTGATTGTCTCCCATGAAAGTACACCAGAAGAGCCATCCTTAGAATGGTCTTGAGGCACATTTTGCAGAGGTATGTCTGTTTCAGTCTGCTGGTTTCCTACAGATGGCTAAGGCAGGGGTAGGGAACACGCTGTCATATTTCATTCATAACACACATGTACTGTAGCTCTAGGCAACAGATGGACAATCACTTGTTTAAACTACAAATGTGAAATACTAAGGTAGAATGGCAATATTTCTAGAAATGTATATTAAAGACGTCTTCCAAGCCAAGAGGGACGGTGAGAGGCTGTGAGGTTGCATCAGTGTTTCCCTGATCTCCTTGGCAGCTGCCATCATTTTCCCAACACCCTTCAAAACCTGATAATGGAAGGATCAGGGGGCAACTGACACAGATTGGACCAGAGAGGCTCAAACCACATCGAATGGAAATAACATTCTTATTCCTGACTGGTTCACATTAATAGGATTCATTCTAACTAGGAAGATGGTTGGCAGCGATCTATACTCTAGTAACCCTCCACCACAGCCTCATTGAGAAAATGCTCTCTTCTCAGACCCAAATACAAAAATGCTTGTTTTCATGTCCACCACAATTATATTTGCAGAATTCTTCATAGAAAACAATTAGTGTTTTTAAGTCCATTTCATTATCAGCATATAACTCATTAAGTAATTTTTGATCAGAGGAGTTGCACTGACAGAAATAACAATGTGTTAATTCCAGGAAAACGACCCACGGCCTTGAGCTGCAGAGACAGCAGCACCTCATGAACTTGGAAGTCTTAAACTAGGATTCCTGATATATTTTTGAATTTTAAAGGCAATTTTGTTTGCCTGACAGATTCCACATTGACTCAGTCTAGGATGGAGACCCAAACAGTTCAGAAATCTTATTTTAGACAGGAGATGTAGCTATATTAAGGCACTTGCCTATTCTGTGCAAGGCCCTGGGATCCATCCCCACCACAGAGTAAGAAAATGAAGAGCATCTGATTTTGAAAGGCTCTGCAAAGCCAGTGACATGGTGGGTTTTTTTCCTTTTCTGTGTATCCCTTTTCATACAAAATTGTCAAATATTTGTGCTCTTGATATTTAAAAAGTTCTGGTATATTTTCATAAGTTTTCTTTTATAGACATGTTTTTTCTATTTATATATTTAAATGTTATTAGATAATATATCAAACATGTGAATACTCATTAAGGTAATATGAACTTTTATCTCTATAATAGGCAAAATTTCATGTGACTAAAACAGTAAAAAGGTGGCTGCTATTGTTTAAATCCAACAATTAACAGAAGAAAGCAAGACTGTAATATAAATCAAATATTTAAGAAACAGAATAAAGTATGGTATGATCCTTTACTTATTAGACCTTGTGAAAGAAAAACATCTAATTCTAAATAGTTCTGTATACATGCATGTGAACATTCATTATTTTAAAAGTAATGAGTCTATATTAAAAATAAATTTACTTTAAAAATCTTTGGTAAAGATGCTCTGAGGTTATGGCATAAGAATACACTACAGGTTGGCAGTGAGCAGTGCTCTGCCAGCAAAGCCAAAGTCGCAGGACCAAGGCAGCATTTCTTACAACTTTCGGCATGTAAACATTTGGTTACATAAGTAGTTAAATGTAACAAACAAGTAGGATGTTTAATGCTCTATAGCTTAAATATTACATATATTCTTACTCTATTAGCAAAATTTATAGTAAAGTGAGTTCAGCTCTAGGCATCCAACCTGCCCCTCACTAAACTGGACTCTGCTTTTGGCTTAAAGATATTTCACGGAACATTTCATAGTGAACATGTTAGTGAGTCAATTCAAGCAGGCTGTATTACCACCTCAGCGTCAGTATCAATCAGCACAGTCAAGAGTTGAGAGAGGCTTAGCATTGTCCCCTCATATTCTGTCCCTAAATGACTCTCATTATATTTCCACTACAAGAAATATAAGACCAAGATAATAAAAACAAGGTGGGATTAGGGCAGCAAAGGACACTCTTAGTCAGAGGCAGGTGGATCTTTGTGAGTTCAAGGCCAGGTCTATAGAGTGAGTTCCAGGACAGCTGGGGCTATAGGGAGACCCTTGTCTCAAAAAAAAAAAAAAAAAAAAAAAAAAAAACCAAAACTTTGATGGTTCTAACCACCAAATTGTTTAGTGATAAAAGTAAAGAACTCACATCGACTTGAATGAACTGAGGTGACACAAGCTTAAGAATTTCGTTCTTTTCTCTTAAACCACTTTTATGTACTTCTATTCAAGTAAAATAAATTTAACTAGAATTCCTGAGGCATGGGATGGCAATTTTAAACATATACAAGTAATTAAAAAAAATTTTTTTTGCTCTAAATGTTAAAATTAAAACTGTCAGACTAGAAAATCATCACGTCATGAAGATTTTTAAGAAAATGATCCATAAGGGCTGGGGGATGCAGCAGAGTCCATGCGGAGCATGCGAGGCCCTACTCCAAGGCCCAGTACTGCTCAAACAGAAATAATAAAAAGATAGTTGTGGAATTACAGAAAGTAACTATGTTTCTTGAACTGGGTGCTAGGTAGGTATAGAGCAATTCATTATATTATTTTATTATTATTATTATTATTTATACCTTTTGTATATTTAAAGTACTCCATAATTTAAAAGTATATATTTGTGGAAGATCTAAAGAAAGGTTTATGAAATCTCATCCTGAGCTATTAGTTTACAATATGGAGAGCTGCTAATGCTAAGCTAGGGGTCTCTCCTTAGATGAAGCAGACTAGAACTCAGTAAGTGTGGCTCTGCAGTTCATAAGCAAGTGTTTCTCTGGCTAATAAGAGTCTGAATAAAGAGTCTAGGCACAGATTCTGCATATTTTTAGCTCAGAAAGACAATTTTTTTTTCCAGTGATTGTCTTTGAAAGTGTGGTGTAAATGTCACACTGATGATACGAAAATGTCTCCTGCAATATGTAATTTGAGTTGCAGAAGGATTATGAGAATAATAAAACTGGCTTCACAATCTTTTCCAACTTTTCTTTCTTTCTTAAAGTAAATGAAACAAAGTTACATAACTTCATTTCATATGTCCTGATTTGCAATTGTCAGGCAAAAAAAGATTTATGTTTTGGGTCATTAAAAAAGAAAGGTAAGAATTTAAATCCTTTTACAGTTATCTTTCTGTACAGAAATGGTTAATTGTGATAATTATGTTTGGCTATTGGGGGGGGATTTACACTATTTCTAAGATGAAGAGCAGGACAGTATTGGAAATGTTCCCAATGGAAGTCTGTTTGTATTATGCCCAGAAAGTGTGGAAAGAAAGTCTTAAGGTAGGATTTTGAGATAAAATGGAATTTTCCGGCATCCCCAGCCCTCCTTTGGCAAGCACATACCACCTGTTTTCTTTTGCACAGTATTGAAGTGTGGTTCTCTTTCACCACTCATTAGCTAGTGGCCTTGACCACTGGACAGTGTGGATTTTGAATTTGGATAAGTGCATATAAATTTGGACTCCTTTTAATTTATGTATTCTTTCAAATTAATCCCTTATCGCCTAACAGAAAATGTATACCTTTATTATTTTTTGGTCCAGGAGACATAAGTGGTATAGAGCAATTGGAAAACCCACTTCAAGACCCAGCAAGAGAACTTTTATAGCCACAGGCAGTGAAGAAGTGATAGGATGAGACTTCAAGCTAAAAGCACCTGTGGGCTGGCACATTCACCCAGGCAAAGCCATGCGACAGCAAATACCACACGAACAATCCATTCAACCATATGAAAATGGAGACAAACATGGGGATTAAAAGTTACAGGAATGCAGAAGTGAATGGGATGGAGCGTAATCTGTGCAAAAATGTGGAAGTCCTTGGAACAAAGGCTCCTCAAGGCCCTACATGATTAAATGTGAAATGTGTATTTGGTAAGAACTTAAAACAAATCTCAGCAACTATGTGCTTCTAAAGCAAGGTTAACAGCAGATGAAGAACAGAGACTATCCCATGGCTTGAAAGCTTGTCTCTATTTTGTACTTCTTCTCTTATCTTTTTCTTGGGTTTCAGTCTTCTTGGTGTCATGCAGCACAATACAGCTCTGCAGGCTACTGCATCTACAGGTCGGTGCTCGCCTTAGCAGTCAATACCCTGATGCGGGCCGAGTTGCAGGTCTTGCAGAGGATGTGTCCATCCAAGGGGTAGCAGCCTTGGTTATCCCCTTCAGACAGAAGGCTACCACAATCCTAGGAAAATGAAGACAGTGGAAGCGATACAGTGGGAATGTGAAGCACATGTGGGGAATCTAGGTTCTTGAGCTCTCTTTACGAGGCTTCCACGTGACCACTTGATCCCTTGCCCGTTTCACCTACCACTAACTACATGCACCCATCCCTCAGTATGTAACAGCACATCATAAATGAAACTGAATTTGAGACTAGGAACATAAATACAAATTGTATAAAATGACTCTTCTAGACATGGGAAGCACAGTAAAAAGAGGAAAGAACAGGCAGTAGTGTGCTCTCCTAAAGGAAGGTAGAGATCCCTGAAGCAGCCTTACTTTGCATCCTGTGCTTAAGGATCTCTCCAAAGACAGGTGAGGTGAAGAATGGATGTTTTGGGCTATTTCTATGCAAAAGGGAATGATTCACATTAGAATTTCCCAGCGGAAAGGCTACCAATGATCTTTGGAGATTTTCTACATTCGTAGTAAAAATACATAGTCCCAAAGGTTGGGGGGACCTAGGTGTTTGCTGTACTTTCTACAGACTGGGAAACAGGCTCCCTCAAGTGTGACCATTGCCTAGAAACTACATACAAAGCTGGATGCCATTCTGAAGATAGTTCATGCATTTTCTACCTTAGAACCCTTTTGGGATGTTCAAGGCAGAAAACGGATGTGAATACACTCTGTAAAGAATGCACAGAGCTCCCTCTGTGTAAAGGCTAGGACTACTGCTGACTGTATCTGTGAGGGCCCATTTTGTAAAGTGTTAGTAGAATGTCTGTCCTTGCCTTTAGAGGAAATGGGTAATTCTCAGAACTATGTTTAGCGCTGTACACCTCTAACAGACCAGCACTGCAGCCAGGCTGACGGCTGCTGTCCTAAGTGGAAATGAGATGCATGGGGCCAGGTCTACCTGGACAAATAATAAAACTTTGGTATAATCAGGGCTAGTCCACAGTGCAGCAGCAGCAATTACACTCCACAGGAAGTCTGACTTTAGCAAAAAGAACCAGCAATATTTTGCAGTTCCAGAGGCCTTCAGGAAACAGGGATTGAACTAAACAGAACATGTTTATTGTAATAAAAGAGGCTTTCATGAATGGCATGATTTCCAGCTCTCTCTCCTCTCTCTCTGTCTCTCTGCACATAAGGGTCAGAGATTGCTATCTAGGGTTCTAAGTCTCTTTCCACTTTAGTTTTGAAGATAGGGTTTTTCACTGAACGTGGAAGAACTCAGTTTGCTTCATCTACACTGGAGGGTGGGCAATGAGCACTAGGGAACCTGTTCCCCACACACACACACCAGAGCTGGTGCTGTAGGCATAGGACCCTACTCCTACTTCCAGTACTGCTGCTGGGCATCCAATCTCAGGTCCCCATACTCATATGGCAAGCACTTATGGACTGAGTTTCAAGCCTTTAATCGGTTGTTATCTAGTCATCTGGACCATGTGAAAGACCCAAAGTTGACTGTAGCATGGTCTAGACCAGTATAGATGTCTAGAATGGTAGAGTAGAATGGTAGAGCCCAGGGGAGCCACACAGGAAAAGGCCAGGGGAGAGCACAAGGTGATCTTCCCAGTGTTATTCAGAGTCCCTGGCAGGGCGAGAACAAAGCTTTGTTCTCTTCTAATTCAGTGTTCTTCCCATTTTATGGTTTTATATCCCCAAATTCCTAAGCATTAGCATACTGGATCCAAGCCCAAGCCTACTGTGTGTGCACAGAGTGTGTGAGGGATGCCGGGAGGCCTTTCTGGAGCCTTAGTTTCTTCTATAAAATGACCTCTAAAGGGTCTCTATGCTCTTATGTCTTCATCACTGGGTAACTGGAAAGATGAGTATTGAAAATGTCTGCTCTCTTTAATTCCCCAACCACAAAGCCTTGTGTAAAAGCTGTTCATTTTTTACTAACTTTTCTCATGTTCAGCCTGGTGAGAGCACACAACTTGGGCTTTAGGGCAAAACAAAACACAAAGTATAAAACAGATGGTCAATTCTAGCCAGGGAAGTGAATGGAATAAACAAGGTCCCGAGGGGCCGTCAGCGTCTCACCAGTCTGCATCCTCAGCGTCATCTATTTGAACTATGAATAAGAAATAAGTAGGAATAAGAAATCCTGCATCCCACATAGATAGGAGAAGGGGCTGGACACTGCACCCTCCAGAAGAGCTAGTGGTGAAAAGAAAACCGTTTCATAGGAGAAGGTCTGGGGGATTTGTAGACTGAGATGAGAAAATGTTTTCAAATCATTTTCTCCAGGTGGTCCCCTTTTGAATCTCAAATGATACTGGCCCTCTGCTATATTAATGGCTACATGTCCCTGAGACTTCAGTTGCATGGCTCTTCTCAGGTCTAGTCTGGGTTATATCTTGCTTAGAGATTCCCACAACACCCTGTGGATGCTGTTGGTAGTCATCTGACTTCTGAAGTACTGTGTCAGTTCTGGCTAGTATAAATAAATCTCCATGGCATTAAACAAGAAGCCCCTGGCCCTCTAAAATGAATGAATTATGAATTCTTGTGCTTCTCAATGGGTGACAGTAACCCCTCTGCCCATAAACCCTACCTAGTTCCATGTCATACTACATGTTAACTACATCATCAGAGCCTAAATTAAAGATTCAGTATAATAATGGCCATTCCCACTAATTTAATAATCTATACTGTCCTGTGACATATAATTTTGGGTTAAAGTCTCACAGATATATCTGGAGAGGAAAGAATTTGAATCCTTTGTACAGAAATGTTAAGATTGAGAGGGGTGAGGTAAGTTATGTTTTGTCACTTAGATTAAATGCCTGTGTCTGAGCTAAAAATCTGAGTCTATTGGCACAGTGCCAAGGTCTTCTCCAAATGTAACTGGCATTCTGTGGACAAACAGCTAACTCAGATGGGTTCCTCATGCTGCCCAGCACTGGCAGAGCTTGGGGCCCCCACAGACCTCACAGCGGTAGCAATGCACGTGGAAGTCACGATCCAGAGCCACAATGCGGACAGTCTCCTCCTGGCCTGGGGCTGGCATGATAGGCTCCTTGCACACTGAGCAGCGTGGGGCAAACTTCCTGAAACAGAAAATTTTGGTTAGATAATGAGTACAGACACTGACAGAACAGTGGGGCCCAGAGGAAAAGTGTGAAAGCCCAGAGTCTGACACCCGTCTGCACTTCCCATGTGACCTTGCCCAAGAGGGAGCAGAGGCTCTCCAGATGCTGCAGCTGTGACTGCTGATGGGTTGGGGGGGGGGCTTTGCATGAAGAGCATCCTGGATCCTTTAGCAAGCAGCATGTGGCATGCAGAGACTCTTCCCTGGGTGTGGACTGGCCAGAACCTGTGACACAAAGTCCTGGAGGTCTGGCTTCTGTTTCTAGATGTTGGTATGCTTTTCGGGGGCCCTTAACAAATATTCTGAAATTGGAATCTCTAGAACTTCCTTCTTGAAAACACATCTTGAATACATTGCTTTTTAAATGGCAGGGGTTGGGAATTTTAATATATATTGCACAAACTTAGAGTGGCAAAAATGCATTACTTACATTTTGTTTGCATTAAGTTTTGGTTTTAAGAGAAAAAGAGTTGTCAATGTCATTGTTTAAAGCACTATCAAAATCAATTTCTCTCTGTGGCTGGAGAGATGGGTCAGTGGTTAAGAGCACTGACTTGATCTTGCAAAGGACCTGGGTTTGATTCCCAGTACCCACATGGCATTTAAAGAACCATCTTAGGTTGGGCGTGGTGGCGCATGCCTTTAATCCTAGCACGCCCGGAGGCAGAAGCAGGAGGATCTCTGTGAGTTCAAGGCCAGCCTGGTCTACATAGCAAGCTCCAGGCCAGCTGGGACTTAAGGGAGACCCTGTCTCAAAAAGGCCGCCCCCCAAATTCTCTTCTCTTCTCTTCTCTTCTCTCTCTCTCTCTCTCTCTCTCGCTCTCTCTCGTTTGAAACTATTCTATTGGTGAAGAACTTTGATATTTCTCAATTTGTTATTTGTTAATGTGGCCTATAGTTCCCAACATTTTTTTCTCTTAGCAGATTAATAGGCTAAAAACATGGGGTATAAATCCATCTGCATTTTCTACAATTCAGGGATGGCATCTGTGAAGGTCTGAAACAGGGCACGATTGAGATGGCATGGATAAGAGCTGAAGACATTTGTAAAGGCAAAACAGAGCTAGGCATGTCTGAAATCCCAGTTGTACTGGAGATACAGAGGCAGAAGTATCACCCTAAGTTACAGTGCAGCCCTGGCTACAGAGTGGGATCCTATTTATAAAAATCAAAAACAAACAAGAGTAGGGGGAGGGAGGGAGAGGGGAGAGAGAGAGAGCAAATAGCTCAGGTTTTTCATGGTAATAGTTTTAAGATTAATGATGTTAAAATTTATCTACTTGTAGTGAGACTTAAAAGGAAATAATGATAGTAATCTAATACTTTGCAGAGCACTTTATGGTTGTCAAAGCATTTTTACATACATTATACTCTCTATGTACATATTAATTTTCCTGGCAGCACCCAAAAGGCATCTGTATGGTTGTAATCTAAATAAATATGAATTAAACAGCAGATCGATTGATTGCAGTGAAAGAAAAATTAAAAGGATCATGGTACAACTGCAGCAGTAATCAGGGTTGTTATAATTGATATTTTATGCAATAAGTTTATATTCAGTGGCAAAAAATTGCTTTGGATTACCTGATTATTTTTGAATCTGGGTCATCAGTAGCAAAATAAGCAGACTTCTGATTGTCTGCAAAGTTTCCTTTTCTACAGCTTACTGGGACTCTAAACTCTGTGTGGACAGAAGTAGACATAGTCTCTTCTATACTCCTCCAGTAGACTTACTGCTGTAGGGTAACAGTTCCTTAATGTACTTTATCTATTCTGGTAGTAATTATTTCTGCCTCTGGTTACCACTGTGATTTGTGTACAATGTGTAATGATGTGAACCATCTGCTACATTTTTCTAGAAGAAAGGTGCTACTGAATTTTAGGTTGGATCACAAGATCCTTCTCTGGAAAGTCCTAAACTATATTCTTGCTAACTTAGCAATTTGTCTCATTTCCATGACGGGACAAAGTGAAGTAAAGAGAGAGGAGCTGTCCCTATGATGTTCCTAGGCCTATAGTTCCAAGAGACTTTGAAATCCCACATGGTCTCTTTCAATGCTTAGCTGCTAAGTGGATAATAATAATAATAATAATAATAATAATAAATGAGATGAAAACAGTTTTGATTATTACAGCTACTATTTACTGAGTGTTTAGTATGTGCCAAGTTCTGTCAAGTACTTTATACCCATTATTTTCTGTTGACAGCCAGGTAATGAGGAAGTACTTTTATCACTTCTATTTTTCAGTCAAGGCAAGGGAGCAATGAACTGAGGTATCTCATATCAAGCATATTTCTGGCAATCAGCAGATGAATGCTAATTAAACAAATAAATGGATCAGTGCTATGGTTTGAATGTGAAATGTCTCCCCTTAGGCTCATATACTTGGTGCTTGGTTGCCAAGGATGGGCTTTGGGGAGGTGACTGGATCATGGGGGCTTTGATTTCATCAATGGATTAATCCACCCATGGCATCCTAATGTGATGGCATTATTGGGAGGTATGGAGACTTAGAAAGTGGGGTCTGATTAAAGGGGGCATGCTTTTCACGGGTGTAATCTGCATCCCTGGTAGCCATGAGGTGAAGAGCTCTGCCTTATCATGTCCTCCTACCCTCATACTGTCTCACCACAGGCCTGGGTCCTGGAATCAGCCATGATGGGCTGAAAATTCTGAGGCCATGTGTCCCAGGAAATCTTTCCTAATCAGGTATTTGTCACAGGACTGACACAACCTGGTGAAGAAAGTGCAGGTGGTTGAGTTAGCCCCACACACTGCAACGGGCAGTCAGGCTGCTTTGCAGGGGCCTACCTAGCACCCTGACACTGGAAACAGATACAAAGAGGACTTCAGCACAGACTTGAGAGGGAATTCGCTATATCTCTGTATTTGTTCTAAACTTCTATAAGTACAGTCTATCTTGTTGCAAAAATTATTTAAGGTGAGTACTATAAAACTTGACTCCTATAGTTATTTTTATCACAAAGCACACTGCACTCCACATAGCAGATTCACAGAACGCACTCAAATACAGAGGTGGTGTGAATTCATAAATGAGGATAAAGAGGGGGCTGGAGAGATGGCCTAGCGGTTAAGAGCGCCGATTGCTCTTGCAGAGGACCCGGGTTTGATCCCCAGCACCCACATGGCGGCTGACAACCGTCTTTAACTCCAGTTCCAGGGGAACCCGACACCCGCTTCTGACCTCCGTGGCATTGCACAACACGGGTGCACAGACCTGCATGCAGACAGTAAATGCATACATGTAAAAAATAAATTAAAAAAATTTTTAAAAATGAGGGTAAAGAGGATGGAGGTCAAAGGAATCTTCTTAGAGGATATGGTATTGACTTTAGTCATTAAAGTTTAGTCTGGTGAAATGAGTTGGAAGTGGGGAGCAGAGCGAGCGAGAGCGAGTCAGGGTTGGCCCGCGAGTCAGTCTGCTAGGGTTTCAGTAGTTACCTGCAACCATGTCTGTGAAAGAGTTCATGCTCACCAGGCTGAAGGCCCTGAGCCAACCTTAACCAAAGGTCCTGTGTGCTGCTAGAGTCCCTGGTGGTGGCAGGCCCACGCTGTGCTAGACTGTTAGCTTCTCTGAGTTCTTGTACTTTCAAGGCTCAGCAATAAGAGTTCTGGAAAATGTTTCCTTTCATAGAAGGGCGATATCAAAATGCTTCTTCCTCAACACTCCTGCCAACGGTGCAGACATTATTTTTTTCAAAATAATTTCTGTTTTCATACGTGTTGAACTAGTGGGGAGGGGGCTGGGGCTTGAGATATGTATTTTGGTTTTCCGTTGCTCAAGTCGGCTTTTTGGAGCTTTCAGACCCACACACTTATGTCACTAGTCGCAAGTCTCTAATTATGCTCCGCACCACTAGCCATGGAAGATAAGTGGCATAGCTATAAACTTACAATTGTCAGAACTGATTTCCTATTTTAATTGAAGGGTGTAATATCAGGCTTTTCCAGCAACATAAACGTGTGTGCCCTGATTCCATCTGTCTGTCTTTCTTGGATTAGTGAAAGTCTGAGAGAAGAGAGAAGCAGTGACAGAAATATGTTCTCCATTGGTATCTTTTCACTTCCCTTAAATAGATGAAGGGATTTTTTTTCATATGTAATTACAAACTAAAAATATCAATAACATGCAGTACAATTTATGCTGTGACTGCCCTTTAACAGCAAGCCCTTCCTTGTCTAGTCCAGGTTGAAAAATTCTGCTTTGGGGTTTGTAAAATTCATTCAGCCTCATGTTTTTGGTGAGGTTTTTACTTTCTCTGCTACTTGGAGAGTGGTTAGGAAATTCATTTTTAAAATATGAGACTCAAGTTCCCAAAGTACTTGTGGAAAGCACCTCCTGGCTGCTGACAGCCAGCGGTGGTGAAAGTTAAGCCACAGCCGTCCCGGAGGCCTCTGAGCCGATACACAGTGTGCTGAGCCATGGGCTTCACCTCTGGGGAGCCTTCCTAACAGTGCTCAAAGATCCTGCCCCGCGAACAGGGGCTAGGAAACCCTCCTGCCTACCATTAGCAAATCGAACTGGCAGCTTTCTCTTTAGTCTGTAAACCAGTGTAACAATGTGATCAAACAGTTAACCAACTAACAAGGGCAATTAAGAAGAATACAAAACTGGGGCTGGAGAGATGGCTCGGCCTGCTCTTTCAGAGGACTGGGGTTAGGTTCCCAGTACCCACATGGTGGCTATTAACCAGCTGTAACTCAGTTCCAGGGGGATCTGGCACCCTCTTTTGATCTCCAAAGGCATTGCATGACATGGGTACACTTACATACATGCAGGCAATACACTCATTCACAGAAATTAAAAACAATAAGTAAAATGTTTACAAAAAATACAAAAGCAACATTATCTTAAAACCTCCAGTTATAACAGAGGGAAAAAGGAACTTGAAATCAGGGGACTGAAACGCAGCCATATTTTTCAAGGCCCATAGTAGCAAATAGACTTTCTGATCCTCAAAGGACTGCATAATACTACACTAATCAATTTCATTAGACAGTATCCCAAGGCAGACACATCTTGGTGGGAGAGGAGGCTAATAGGCATGGACAAGCTGGCTATTCTCTCACTAGCAAGGGGGCCCAGTTGCTCTCGGCACTGTCTGCTATCACCTCTTATCTACAGGGAGGCAGGGGTGCTGAGTTGTCACAGTTGAGACACCTTTAGGTCAAGGTTTGGCTTCATAACAAAGTTGAAGAGCTGGGAGAAGTTGTGGGACTTGCTAGTGGCCACACATCTTGTTCATGGGCAAGCTGAGTCCACTTTTCTACATTTATAATCAAGTGAACAAGTTGCTGAGAAGCCCTGAATGGAGACTAGGCTAGGTGACCACAGGGATCGTCTGATATCAATTCCTGCATTGGAACCAAACTCTTAGATGGTCTCATTAAACCCTGGGAAGTGAAGCAGGTGCAGCCTCAATGCAGGCAACAAGAAGACTCTCCAAGGGGACGGGCAGGCTGGAGGGGGGAGAGCAGGCTGCTTACTTGTGGAAATCCTCAATGCAGTGAATGAGCCCGCCGGCATCCACAGTGAACGGGATGCCGTCCAGGCTGCGGCGGCACATCACACAGGTGAAACAGTGGGGATGATAGGCCTTCCCAGTGGCACGGAGGATGCGTTCCAGGATGGGCCTAGAACACACGTTGCACTGCTCCAGAGTATTCTGACGAGAGAAAGAAAACCGCGTTAGGCTGGGACCAGAGGGGCACCTTACAGAGCTTATCACAGCACTCCCAGGAAGGCAGTGTGTGCCACTGTCCTGGAGGGAATTCAGCTTGAAGCTGGGTCCAGTGGCTTTTCTGAGGTCATGCAGACGGTAGGTGGCAATCCCGCTCGAGTACACTGTCTTAGAATACCTGCTATGTGACTGCTATGGTGTTCTTTTCCATTTCAGTAAGAGTGATGACAAACGTTTCAGTAAAGGCCTGCAATAGTAACAATTCGTGGCTGTGTTTTTTTTTTTTTTTTTTAGACAGGGTCTCACTGTAGCCCCAGCTGTCCTGGAACTCACTCTGTAGACCGGGCTGGCCTTGAACTCACAAAGATCCACCTGTCTCTGCCTCCCAAGTGTTAGGATTAAAGGCGTGCACCACCACGCCCGGCCCATCACTTTTTAAAAAGAGAACCAAGTTGTAGCATCATTAGCTTACATGGTACATGGTATTCAGAGTGGAACTTTTCAACAATTGTTTTTAGATGACACAGATACATAGATACACACACACACACACACACACACACACACGTGTGTGTGTGTGTGTGTGTGCATGTGTGTGTGTGTGTGTGTGTGTGTATATCTATAAGCAAATTCTTTTCAACAAGAAAAACAAAGCAAAACAAATCCTTCCAGGAAAACCTGTATGGTTGTATGAGACAAGTAAGCAAACATACCATTTTATATTGTACTTTTGCCAGAATCTTAAAATAAAAATGTCTATACTCTTTTGTTAAAACATTAAGCTTCTGTCAAAAATGTGTTTCTCATTTTAGGACAGTATTTCTCATTGAAGGACATGATGACATATAAGTCAAGAAAACTTACAAGAAAATAACTTGACAAAAGTCTTTCAATTAAAGCACTATAACATTCAAACTTGAGTTGAAACATAACAAAGAAACAAGATTGCAAACAAAAATGTTTATGGATTTTCAAGCATAAATAAATGAAATAGTGTTTAGGCAGTAGGGCTCATGCTGATGGCTAGCTGGAAGTAACAGAGTGTAACCTACTTGGAAAAAAAATCT
>VZQC01014004.1:1274457-1295514 GCA_009823505.1 Rhizomys pruinosus | reverse complement strand
AGTCTACTGCTTGGAATAAAATAAGCTAGAGATGAATGTATACTGAGAAAATGAATGAAGGAATACAGTTTAATTCTACCGTGGCAGCACTGTGCTGGTCTACGCCTCCAACTCTGGAATGCATCCCAAGATGAACTGGTAAATCCATCATCATCCTCTCCCTTGGGCCGTGGCTGCCTGAGGTTCTGAAATTGCTTAGTACGCCTCTGGTCACAGTCTAAACTCATGGAAACTATTAACCTATTTTTTCCCCATTTTGAAGTGGTGAAATTAAAATAGCAGAAGAGCACAGGATGAGAGTCTGGAGCTGACGATGGTCTGGAGAAAGACAGCCCTGTTTTCAACTCTGGTGATCTGAGTAAATGTTACTGTACACTGTCTTCCAAGGGCTTGTGTTTTGCTTCTTTGTGGGTTTTAATTAAAAAAAAAAAAAAAACCCAGTCCAGTAATGGAGTTGAATAATACAGAATATGCTTGACCAGAAAAATGTTTTTTGTTTACATTGAGGCTTGGCTCCATGATTCAGCTCATTTATTCAAAACCAGAAGCAACATACAAGGCTTAGTGTGCTTGTAAGGGAAAGCATTATGGTCTATGAGTGCTCCATTCAAAGGGCAACTAATCTGGACAGTTATTCTACAAAGAAAAAAATTATAAAACGTGCCCAAAATTAGCCTCATGAAAAATGCTCCCAAATCATAAAAATGAAGCTTCCAAGAAAGCAGCAGGCTTGAGGTATGAAGGACACTGTAGCTTTCAGCAGCTGACCCCCTTCACAGTGTCCCCGCTTCATCTCCACCTGGGCCACTAGTCTACTTAAACACAGTTTCTCTTCAAGAGGAGAATCTTTCACATTGTCAGGCTGGAGGGTGTGGATAATGCCTCTAGTTTGGACTCTCATTTCACAGGTAAGTCAACAGACAGGTGAGAGCTGACTGGTTAACTAGATAGAGTAGGAGCTCACTCATGAGGATACCTGAGACTTTCCTGACTCGAGTGTTTCCCAGAGAGGTCTAAAGAAACTCATATGGAGCCATAAAATGGGGGGACTTGCTACACAAAGATTATGAATGGCCCTTTGGCTTTGTCAATATTGATTATACACTCTTCAGTACATAATTTCTTCCAAATAAGTTCTTTGCACTAGATCTCAGTTTTCTCAGTTACTATTTTTATTAATCAGTACTAATTACAATACAAGAAAAGGCCAATGTTCCCATTACCAGACATGTACTAGAAGAAACAAATGGCTAATTCCCTGTCAGAAGTTTGAAAGTAGGGCTCACTTGTTAAAACCTGGGTTTATGTTTATTTTGTCTTCCCACTATGCTTTTAGAAACTTTGAATCATAATGTTTTAAGCATTACAATGTAAAATTTATACCTTCTTATATATGTTACTGTCCAGACAAAAAACTACATTCTTCATGTATATGCTAAGCTTTTCTGAAGCAGGCTAACATAAACTGTGAAAAAAAAATACAGTGTTGAAACAGATTTCAATAGGATCAGAGGAAGAGATATCTATGTAAATCTGTTCAGGTCATGGGTTACATGTCAGGCAGGGTGCCAGGCCTGATAGGTGGGTAGCATCGGAAGAGCACGTTCCAGGTTAAGAACCTTCACAATCAGGAGCACGTTTTGCGACCTCTGATGCACTGACCTCTCACTTGGTCCTCAACTTCCAGCTACTATACTGAGCTCTTTGGTACATCTGTAAAAGCAGTTCACAGGCCCAGACCACGGTACACTCCTAGCCTAGAAAGTGTCTGCTTGTTCTTACAAGCCATGCTTCAAGTGCCACTTACTCTAAACAGAAAATCTTTCCTAATTCTCCTTCTATTATAGTCCAAGGAAAACAATCATGTCTTCCACTACCATGGGATTGATTATGGGATGGTTCCCTTGTGTCATCTACATGACCAAGTAGTGATCTTTCTTTCTTCTCCCCATGAGGGAGTGTTGCCTAGAAAACAGATTTGGAAACAACTTTGTACAAAGGAAGTTACTGAGGAGTGTCCTTATGATTAATACCTGTGGGAGATTAAAGGAGTACCTGGGTGAGATCTACGATGTAGTCACAACCAAGGCCTTGAAGGGTGCATGGAGAATGTAGAAGCTAGGAGTGGCCTACAGAATTGCCCTTCCACGAAGCTAGTGGCTAGGGCCTTTATATCTGCATGCACCAGTCAGCAGATGAGGACTTTCCGTAAGAAGGAAGCGTGGCCTTGAATGCAGTGCTTTCCTTCAGCTGATGTTTAGCACAGTGGAACCCAGCTCTGAGTCTTCACCAGTTAACACTCTTATCAGCTCAGGGGAACGAGAGCCTCAATCTCGAAGACACACCTCGGCAGTACGCACACCATTAGCCATTACAGTGAACTGTAATGAGTTGTGGAAGACCTTGTCACCTGAGCCTAATGAAGAGTCCAGATTTTATTATTTTTACAGCAGAGACCGATGAGCATTTTGTTTTTCATAGAAAATGCTTTAAGCAGTCACTCAGATCAATGTATGGTTTAAGTGCAAAGATCTGAACCTACCAGAAAAGATGGAAGAAATAAGTTTTTGAAAAGCACAGATTATCTACTTCTGAAAGGATGGCCATAGAGTTGTGTTCAGAAACAAAAATTTAACTAAAAATTAAAATAAAATCACAAACAAACCTTGTGCTCAAATTTCCCAAATGCAACTGTTTTTAAATTAGAGTTACAATCTGGTTGTAGTTTTCATATCCTTGGATGTTGTATAAATAACTTTTCTAATTCACAGGCAGGAGAGCTAGAAGGAGCAGCTGAATATAAATGAAGACACAGGCAACACAAACACTAACTGCTAGTGAGAGGACAAAGGAATGAGAACGTCATGCTAGTTACGTGTCAAGTAGGTGTGTGCATGCTTATCAGGACTAGGCAATATGGAAGTCTGTAAAGTGACTTGTGTCATTTAGAAATGCTGAAACTTTAATTGTATAAAATTGAAATGCAATCATATATAATGTGTGCAAAACTGTGAAACAGGAAGGATGGTGCGATAATAGGGCTCACACCTCATGTTCTAGATAAAGTTTTGGTTTTATTGGGTTAAAAAGAAAAAGACATAAAAGAAAGTAGAAATATTCAAACTTGGATGGTCTTTTTAATTCTTCTCATATGCCCCCCTCACAAATCTGTGCTTAGAGAAACAACACCAAGAGGCACAGGGAAAAGAGTCAAGACTCACTCCTTGGATGAGAAGTGTGAAAGGATGGAGGCTGAGGAGATTCACGCTATGTACAGACCATGATCCCAACAGAGTCGAAGCTGTGGCCTGGACAGTCTTCTACTGATATTTACAATTTGGAATTAGGACACACAGCTCCTAATTTTCTATCCGGTGGAGAATGTTTTCGATATATTAGATTATACTTACTCCATATTTCCATAGACACACTTTCTACTGCAAACAGAAGGCATGCAGGCTTACTACCTGCAAGTTACATGCAAGGAAATGAAGTCAGGAAACATACTGTGCTCTTAAGACCATCTGTCTCCATACTCCTACACCATGAGACAGAAAACTCATTGTTGGAGACCCTGTATCTACAATAGCGTTTTGACATAAAATGTTCTCTAAATTTCAGTTAGATGGTAAACTAGTAAACCCTGGGTAATTTACATATAACAATGGAATTATTATGTGTCGCCATGAAAACCTGCCAGGCAGTGTACCGCAAGTGAATTCCAGGTGTGCTATATTTGAGAGCACTGGGAGAGGCCAGAAGAGGGTTTCCAGAGCCCTTGAGTGATGAGTTGGGTCAGGAGATTCTTCTTTTACTTCAGTGTCCTGAATGAATGCCATCATTTTCCACACAAATTACTTCAAGTGTAGGTGTTACAACACAATGGTGAAATGAGACTAACCTATGACTCAGCAAATTTTCCTTGATGTGCCAGTATAATTATAAAAGATCAAATAATTATATTGTCTAACTAATGTATAGAATATAAATTCTGATCTTTATTCTGGTAATCAAGAAGGCTTCCCAGAATACAGAAATGCCTCTAGGTTTCCGCTAGACGCAAAGACATCAATCTACCTCAGCAGCTCTAATGAGCCTACACTTACAACCTCTAACAGCTCTCTGCCTCATTGTAAAGCACATCTTTATTTATTTTTTTCTTTTCTATTTTATTTTAGAGACAGGGTCTCCCTGTAGCCCCAGCTGGCCTCACTATGTAGACCAGGCTAGCTTTGAACTTACAGAGATCTGCCTGCCTCTGCTTCCCAAATGCTGGGATTAAAGGCGTGCACCGCAAAACACGTATTTTTCTTTTTTTTGGTCTTTTTGAGACAGGGTCTCCCTATAGCCCCAGCTGTCCTGGAATTCACTCTGTAGACCAGGCTGGCCTTGAACTCACAAAGATCCGCCTGCCTCTGCCTCCTGAGTGCTAGGATTAAAGGCGTGTGCCACCATGCCCAGCCACATATTTCTTGCTATAAGATTTTCAGCTGTCTTCTACTGATATTTACAATCAAAATTTGTATTTGTATCTGTATTTCAAAACATATTGAAAATAATATTAAATTTAATGCTAGCCATGTGATGATTCAAAATTAATTATAGGTGAAAATTATGATTCTCTTTCCAAAAGTTTGTTAAATGTCATCAAAACTCTACTAAGCATTTTCTTATGATGTCATGACATCTTTTCTTTCACAAAAGATGATAGCTATGAAATACTTAACTGAAAATTATGTAAAAGAATTTCAGCTTCATTTTGTTATATATTTCTGCCAATCCCTCTAAGCATAATTCTCTGCATCATTACCTGTAGTTTTTCAGCTTTCTTACAAATCCCTTTTAAACAAGGTTCCATATCCTTCCTCTGATGAACAGAACTGTCTTCTCACTTGCTCTAGCACTGCAGACAGCCTGGAGAGTGAAGTATTTAGCATGCTGGCAAGAGCAGGGGAAGAGAGAAGGCTGAGACACTCTCCTTGCCCTCTCTAGTTCCCAGTGATTGGAAAGGTAAACATATCCGTAAGTAACTGATACAAGGCAAAGGACACAGCACGCTGCTGTTAAGAAGACACGAGTAACCGCCATAGGAACACGGCACAGTACTCCATGGGACTGAGGGAAGATCGGGCGTATGCCTGTTGTTTATGACTCTCTAATTTAGGTGTGCCCTTAGTTGGCACTTGAAACCAAACTGATTTTAATAATCTTTGGAATTAATGTTATGCTATAACAAAAATCTTCATTGTCTACACCTCCTTGAAGGAAGTCTCAGATAGGCCTGCCTTGAAACAAACACAGGTAGAATGCTGGAACACAAATTCCTGAATTACTTAGAGGCACAGTAGGGACAGGCATGAACATGCACATGTCTAGTTAGTACGAATGAGGTGAATGCAGAATTATGAACAGAGGATCAAGGCAAGTTTACATCTGGACTATATAAACTGGCTGTACAGTTAAGAACCAAGAGGCCTGGGTGGATATCTCGGTTGTTAAAGCGCTTGTGAAGCAAGTAGGAAGACCCGAGTTTGAGCCCCAGAACCCAAGTGAAGAAGGCAGGAACTGTGGCATACGCTGCTGGGAATGGATGAGAGGTAGATCCTTGGGTGTCACTGGCCAGTCAGTCCATCTGAATCAAGACCAATGTCCCCAGTTGTCCTCTGGCCTCCATATGCAGATGAACCCATGCACACACAGACACACATGCACACACAGACACACACTAAAGATTAAGAAATATTTGCTAAGCCACGGGAGGGGAAGGGTAGACAATTAAACTATTTTATTCTTTGTTGTTGCCATGAGCCACAAATCAAATTCTTCATAACATAATTTATACTCTGTTCTTTATTCTAAAATAGGGTTGAAATTATGATCTGAGCTTTGATAATTCAGAAATATATTTTTTTCATTTTTGAATACACAACATTTAGTGCAGCCATCCCTTAATGATCAGAAAGGTAATTTGCTACCTTCAAACATGTAATCTGCGTGGCATGACAGGCCGTCTGAAGCACCTGTCTTGGAAGTCTCAGGATCTTTGAGAACTTATGTATCAGACCTTCATGCCAAGGGCAAATTAAAAGATCACAGAACTCCACTGAGACTATGGTGAGAGGAAAATAAAGAACAGAATTCCTTTCCTGCCAAGCCAAGTCAGAGATATGCCTTAACAACATCTTCAAGGCATAGTCTTGTTAGGACATATTCACTTGCAAATCACAGCAGGCCTGTCACACACAGTAAGAGAATTACTGATGAATTCAGGAGGCCTGAGTTTGAAGTAGAGGAATTAATTGGTAGAGGAATTTCTGGCTTTTGGTGACCTTATCTACTGACCAAGATTGAAAATGTCTACAGTGAAGACTCATAAAAATTAACTAAGATCCCATTATACCTTATACATGAAAGCAATTACTTAGTACCGGGTAGGCAATGTTAACCTTAATGTTAGAATTTTTGTTTGTTGGTTGGTCCTTTTTTTTTTGGTCTTTTAGAGACATGGTCTCCCTGTAGCCCCAGCTGTCCTGGAACTCAATCCTTAGACCAGGCTGGCCTTGAACTTACAAAGTGCTGCCTGCCTCTGCCTCCCAAGTGCTAGGATTAAAGGCGTGCTCTACCACGTCCAGCTGGTTGGTCTTTTTTAGACATGGTCTCCCTTTAGCATCAGCTGATCTGGAACTCACTATGTAGATCAGGCTGGCTATGAACTCTCCTCTGGGAGTAAAGACATGCCCAACCACACCTGGCTTAATGTTAGTTTTAAATAGTTTCTTCACAAAAAGTAATTATCATTCCTTTGTGTACCCAAAACAAAACCTGGCATCTGGGCATGTTCACTAAGTATGCCCAGAGGACCTTGCTAGATTTCCACCACAGTGTGGCATGGGGCGATAGAATGCAGAATTCCTATGCCTATTCCAGACCGCATGCCTTAATGTGATCAGGATTTGAACCCCATCTTCTAGGTTGAAGTTTTGTCTTTCATGCTGTCTTCTGATCAAGTATTTATCTAGTCACCTACGATGGAGTTACTGGTTATTCATTTTCATCATTTTGCTGTCCCATGGCTCTTCATAAATACATAATTTGGATAAGTTTTGGCTAAATCGGCTCGCCCCTTTTCACCTTATGTATTAGGACTGGGACTCTGCCTGCAGAGAGGTAGATTTGCCCCATATTATGTTTGCCCCATATTACTTAATGAAAATGCCCTGTGCCTCAGCTCCTGCCTCCAGGTTCCTGCCCTGAATTCCTGCCTTGGGCTCCCTGAGTAATGAACTGTGACCCAAGAAATGTAAGCTGAATAAACCCTCCCCCCCTAAAAAAAATGCCAAGTTCAGGACTAAGAAGCCATGGTTTCTTACAATCTCAGTCCCCTCACTAGATTCTTGCTAGAATACTGACCTTCTCTTTAGTACTTGCCTCTTGCTAACAACAATGATACTACCACATTAGCATGATTATTTACATGACCAGTGAAAATCATTACTCTGATTATGGCACATCTATACTTGGATTTTTGCTTATGTTTAAGCAAGGCTGCTGCACACGGATAGAAATGAATGGGTCTGGCCTGGACCGCAGATGCTGACTCTACCCTATGGTAAGAGCTCTGAGGCCTGGCTCTCATTATTGTTGCCAGCGGCAGCATTATTACATTTCTAGCCTCTGTAGTAGCATTTATAAGTAACAGGTATCCAAAGTATTTATTACACGCCTTTAATCCCAGCACTAGGGAGGCAGAGGCAGGCAGATCTCTGTGAGTTCAAGGCCAGCCTGGTCTACATAGTGAGCTCCAGGCCAGCTGGAGCTAAAGGAAGTCCCTGTCTCAAAAAGACAAAAAAAAAAAAAAAAAAAAGATATTAAATAAAAAAATCTAAATTATATTCCAATTCTAAGTTTCTTTGTTTTCATCGCAATAGAGTATATTCAAAACATAGTGTTAAAAACTTTCCAAAGTGCTGGGCGTGGTGGTTCATGTCTTTAATCCTAGCACTCGGGTGGCAGAGGCAGGCGGATCTTTGTGAGTTCAAGGCCAGCCTGGTCTACAGAGTGAGTTCCAGGACAGCTGGGATTACAGGGAGACCCTGTCTCGAAAAGACCAAAACAAGAACAACAACAAAAAAAACCCCCACTTTCCAAAGAAAGATCTGAAATACAGTGTATTCAACCTCTTGTTACTTGACGTCATTTGTTTTCCGAGGGTAAATGACCCATCCTGGGAAAAATCTGAAACTTGTGTTTAAGTGCGAATGTTTCCAGCTCCATCTATGCACAGCACATTTCAGACCAGAGTGAACTAGTCAGAATCATCCATTGGAGTGAGATCTCTTAACAGAGACTAGAAATACTCCCAGTACCATCACGCTTACACGTCAGTTTTCTTCATAAACTCAGTCCTGCCAAGATGCTTATTTTCTACCTGGCTATGAACTGCAAATAGTTTCTACAAGTCACAAATGTTCAAAGCCAACTACTAGGGTCATGAAAGGTTTTGCCTTGTACTTCTGCACTCGACAGAACAACTTGTTTGAACCAAACATGATCTTTCAAAAGAAAGGGAAAACGTTAAGCCTGTGACTCCTAGGAGCGGCAGAGAGAAGAGCCAGAGGGTGGTGAGCTAACTCTGATCCTCTGGAGATCACTTCAACACATTTGGCAATCATTTGGCTTCTGTTGAAAACAAGGCCTTCTAATTATACTTCTGCCAATGGAAGACAAAAGACAGAACTGCAGCTCAGAAAGGTCACAGTGACACGCCAACATGATGGCTGGGAGTCTGTGGTTTCCTTCTGACAACAGCACTGCTGATGGCTATGTCACATCCCCTGCTCTGGAACCCATTCACGAGAAAGGAATCCCAGGAAGTATGCAAAGTGATCTGATGCTTCTTAAACTGCATCTTGGCTGTAATCTTTTATGACACTAGAAATAAAATAATTACATGTTTTGCTTCCTCTTTCTACACTCCCCACCATACGGAAAGTGGTTTAGATTAAGTAGGTATGAAAGCCACAGACAATGGCTCCAGGGTTGCTGCCCAAACGACAAAGCAGACTGCACATACAGATGTTTTCGCCTTGCTGCTGTGGAGTAGTGGACGAGTGTCTCTGGAATGCAAATCTCCTTTCACAGTTTAGCAGTCTTTTTTGGATTTCAGCACAGTGAACTAACACTTTCCTGGATTCCAAGACCTCCAGAGAACCAGATGGATGAGAGGAACTGGGAAAAAGAACCCACACTGTTTGAAAAAGGTATGAATTTCTCACTCTGCATTTAGCCAAAAATCTCTGAAAATGAGAAGACTGAAATCACTTTTGGTTTGTTCAAATGCATGCCATCCCAGAGTTGTTTGTGGAGGGTAAGAAAAAAAATCCAAAGTGATTAAATGGTTTGGAGTTTGTGTTCAGTTAAAGCAAGGAAGCAAATTTTAACAGAGATGATATGTTTACTATCAAAGGCAGGAAAGAAAGTAGATGGAAGAGATTACTTAAAAGATCAGTCTTCACGCCTGTGCTTCAATGCTAGAATGGCTTCCCAGCGACAGCTCTTTAAGTTAACATCTAGGCCTTTCTGGACACTGTTTAACTTTCCCTGTCCTGACAACTATCTGATCTCCATCCCTTTCCCAGATCAGTGCTTAACATTCTGTGACCCTGCTCTGCATTCACTGTGATGCCTGCCTTGAACACTTTTTTTTTCATTAGAAGTTAAATGCCTCACTCAGCTTTTGGGGATCAGGGTTTATGAATGACACCTCCTTTATGGCTTTTTCCTTCTTGTCTGTTTTTTCACAGCAATGGTGATACAGTCGGACTTGGCATATGTTACCTGTTTATATACTAGAGCAAACTGTAATCCCCAGAGAGGCTCTCCATGATCACAGTGTGACAAAAGCTGTCCACCAGCAAGACCAGGGCCCTGGGAAGATTATAGAAGTATTTGGCCAATGGAGTCCTATGATTTTTTTGCATGACTCTCTGTGGTATGTACAAAAAGTAACAAGGTTTTCTCATGAAGCTCTGAAAAGCCCTCTGAGATGTGTGCTATCCCAAAGTTGCCATGCTAGAGACAACCTGTGGTTAGAGAGGGATGTGCGAAGAGCCATCCCAAAGTTGCCATGCTAGAGAGACAACCCGTGGTTAGAGAGGGATGTGCGAAGAGCCCCATTTGCTGCGTGACAGCTGTTTAAGTAGTCTAGGCCATGTTTACAAGGAGGAGCTCTTGAGACATCTCAGTTTAGAACATCCACAAGTGACTCTGAGGTAGAGCTGCCCATTTGAGATACTGCTAGATGCCTAAGCCAGTGGATGTAGAAGATAAAAAAAAGGACTGTTTTTTTAACCAAGTAACTTTTTTAGTGATTAGTTATGACATCTACAGCATTCAGAACATAGCATGGTTTCCATGCTTAATTATGAGCTCTTCAAAGATAAGGTCTTGAAACTTATTTTATGCTTGTAGTAGTGAATATGGCTTGTGAGCTCTAGTAGAATTTGTTTGTTGAGTAAGTACTTTAATAAGAATAAGAAATCTTGGACAGTCACATGGTATCAATCTACCATAAACACATGAAGATAGCTTTATTCAAAATGGCAGGGCAACTGAGTAGAGTAATGATACAACTACAGAGTAAGAAGGCAGAATAGACTTTCCTTGTCCATAAAGGTGGGAATGGAGGTTTTTATTTTATTTTTTTGTCTTTTCGAGACAGGGTACTCTTGTAGCCCCAGCTATCCTGGAACTCACTTTTTACACCAGGCTAGCCTTGAACTCACAGAAATCCGCCTGCCTCTGCCTTCCGAGTGTTGGGATTAAAGGCATGTGCCACCACACCTGGCCGGTAATGGAGTTTTAAAAGCATGCAAACCATTGTTAATTTCTAGTAGTGACAAAACACTGCTTTCTCTTGTCAATTAATAAAGGCAAATTACTTCACTGTATGATCAAAGGTATTTGAGGCAGCTAAAATTTCAGAGACTCATGCAGTAAGGAAGACTTGAATGTCCTCTGTCCCACTCACAGTGTGGTGCATAAATTCTCTCTATAGCATTCTCAGTTGGTCATTGCTTGTCCAGCCCAAAACTGTAACATTTCCAGGGATGGTAGACTCTTTTGGAAGGTGTCCATTTTACTGGCCCACTTAATTGTTAGACAATTATATTTAGCCTTCCTTCTGTCCGCTATAGGCAAGTCTGTTGCCTTTTCTATGAAACAGTGTAAAGAGTACTGAAAATATTGTCCCTTTTGAGTCTTCTCTAGGGATAACTACCTGGACTCCTTCCATCATTTCTTAAGGGTTATTTCTGTCATTTTATCCTCCCAACCAGTCGTCCTGGCACAAGTTCTACTGTGTCCTGGTTCCCTTCAATATATAGAGCCCAGGGCAGAACATGGCACTAAGGCACTATAGTCGGTGTATAGTGCCCTGTACCCTCTTTCTTAAAGCAGTGAGTCAAATACTTCATTTACTTTTTATATTCTGATATTTATTTATTTATTTATTTATTTGATTCATCCTGTGATCAAATTTCCTCTCCTAAAAATTTTTTTAGATAAAATGAACAGCTAACAAATTAAAGACCTATGTAACAAAGTCTTATGGAGTTACTTTAAAAATGACACTAGTACTTGAGATGTTTTTTAGGTTATCTTATGGATTTGGCTCATTTTTCCATATAATTGAGAATTTTTCAAACACAGAGATATCTTCCTGTTACATTCTCTCTCTCCTATCCTTTATCTCAGACTGGTAAATTCTGGTTAAAGTTCCAGAGCTATGGTTTTTGCTGTTGTTGAAAGATGTTTGACATCAGAGTCAGCATCCATTTTCCTTCTACCTAGTTTCATTAGTTTGTCTCAGAGCACACATGAATTCTAACCACTGCTGTCTATCTCTAGCACACCACCCCATCACTTCCCATGGATAATCTTCAGCGAGTTGGTCTCTCAGCAACCTCTCTCTTTTCCATGTTGATACTTAAGTATGTCGGCATATTCTAACAGCTAGCAAATCCAAAGATTTAGTTGAAAAAAAAAAACCCCACTGACTTCTTGTTCTAGTTTGCTTTCAGTTGTTGTAACAAAACACTCTGACCAATACCAACTTGGGATAGAAAAGGTTTATTCATCTTAAATATCCCAGATCACAGTTCATCACGGAGAAAGCTCAAGGTAGGAACTCAGGGTAGAAAACTGAAGGCAGGAGCTGAAGCACAGGCCGTGGAGGAACAGTGCTTACTGGCTTGCTCCCCTGGCCCATTTTTTTTCTTTATTATTATTATTATTATTATTATTATTATTATTATTATTGACAGGGTCTCCCTATAGCCCCACCTGGCCTGGAACTCATTCTGTAGACCAGTCTGGCCTTGAACTCACAGAGATCTGCCTGCCTCTGCCTCCTGAGAGCTACCCTGCTTAAAGACAGTTCTTAGCCACCATGTGAGTGCTGGGAATTGAACCCAGGTCTTCTGCAAGAGCAGTCATCACTCTTAGCTGCTGAGCCATCACTCCAGCCCCTTAGCCTGGTTTCTTATACAATACACAGCAACCTGCTCAGGGGTGGCACCGCCCGCACTGGGCTGGGCCCTCCCACATCACTCTATAATCAAGACAGTACCCCACAGACATGGCCATAGGCTCTCCCAACCAAGGTGTGTCAAGTTGACACTAAAGCTATCCAGCACACTTCTACAGCAAGTCAGTTATCCATAACTCTGATTGTGTTAGTGACCCCAGAAAGTTCAAGACTGGTTGACAGACTATACATCTAGAAAATTCTACTGTGGATATCAGAAAAACATCTGTCAAGGAGTTAAGACTCCTTTTCATTACCTTCAGGGAAAACAAGATTGTCTTAGGGTTGGAGAAAACTCAAAGAAGGCACTAGTAGATGTCTGTTTAGTACTAAGCACGGGGTATGCTTCTTTTACCAAATTAGTCCATTAAACTCTTAACATAACTCAAGCATAACAATATTGTTATGATTTTAAATAAGAAAGTGAAATATACTTTCTTATTTCTATGTATCCAAAATAATGAGTTGTATATAGGAATTAAACAAAGTCTGACTCTTGCATTATCTAGAGATTAATAAAAACAAAAACTTCATAGGCAAAGGGGAACTACTACAATCAGTATAAATACTGGAAATGGTGACTCTGTACATAGTCAAAGTGTTCTTAAAGGATTCTAATTAAAGACCATACCTCTAAGGAAAAAAAATAGAACAGTAGAAAGACTCAGGAAAGGGATACCAGTCCTGGAAATGTCACAAATTTGTTGTATCTCTGGGCAATTACTTTCCCTTTTTTCTTTAGAAACTCTGAATTGTGGTTAAAGACACAGCTGCCTAGAATAATATGCATTTCCCAGATCTCTGGCAATGAGGCCTGGGAGAAGGTGAAATGAAGCATCCTTAGAGAGAAGGGGCCATGTGCAGGGTACAGCAAGAGACTCGACCTGCGCGGCATTGCACGACACGGGTGCACAAACCTGCATGCAGACAGTACATTCATACACATAGGAAAATAAATAAGATTAAAAAAATAAAAAAAAGAGACTCTAATTGTCTACAGTGCCCTCTTCTTCCTCAGGGAGAGAGAGGAGAACATGGTTTGTCTTCTGTCACTCCACCTGACCCCAGTTCCTTTTGTTTGTTTGTTGGATTTTTTTTTCTCTTAATTTGTTTATTTTTTAAGGGATTCTACAATATAAGAGCACAGTTTTCAGATCACATTGACATTGCTCAGTTTGCCATACAATTAGGTAATTGACGCTAGCATCCACAGATGAGGGATACCATTCGTCGTTTGTTTTTCTGGGACTCTGTTACTTCACTCGGCATGATATCTTCTAGCTCCAACCATTTACCTGCAAAGCTCATGATGTCTTTCTTTACCGCTGCATAGAACTCCATTGTGTAGATGTAGCACATTTTCTCTATCCACTCGTCAGTTGAGGGGCACTTGGGTTAGTTCCAGCTCCTTGCTATTGTGAAGAGAGCTGAGATAAACATGGCTGTGCATGTATCTCTGCGGTAAGATGAGTCTTGTGGGCAATACCCTAGTTCTAATACATGCACTCTGTGGTTTCCATATGCTTCCTTTCCTTTTGTCTTCAGGTTTTTTATTATTATTTTTCGTTTTTTAAGTATAACAAAGTTTGGATGAAAAGTACCTCAGATATACTTCAGGCCTCACATTCTCTGTGAATGAATAACATTCCATAAAGAAAACACAAATAGGCTCACATCTCTTTCTTGCTGAGAAGCCACACATAGGTCTTCCTAGGCCTTCAAAGGAACACAAACCCAGCTCCCTGGTGACTCTCTGCACAGATCCTACACTTGTCTCCTGTGGCCCCTCTCTGCGTTACTCTTCTCACTTGTCTCTTCTCAAACACTTCCAGATTCTGGTTACAAGTGTCCACTTCTCTGAAGCGTTCCCTGAGCACGCCCTTCTCAGTCAGAACCAGCTTCTCTCTTTACGGGAGGCTTTGTAGATAGATACAGGCTTTATGGCTGCTTCACCATATTCTGGTTTTGGTACATCTTTATCTCCATTATATTCTCAACTCTTAGGGTGGGGCCATGACTTAGATCATATTCACCCTTCAGATCGATCCCTATTCTCCTGACCTCCCCACTTACTACGCATCCTCTTTTTTTTTTTTTCATCCTCTTTTTTAAAAAGCCCATCGAGTCCAATTTGGGTTGCCAAAATATTATTGGGTTTGGGTCCATCTCCTGAGCTGTGCAAAGCCTATTAGGGCTCACACCCTTATAAAAATGGACTCTCCTGCTAAAGGCTGTCAGTTACTAACAGCTCTTCAGCTAGGTGGGGCTTGTGACTTTTCTGGCTTGCACTTGTGCAGGTCTCGTGCACACTATCATAACAACGAGTTTATATGTGACAGCTGTCTTGTTGTGTCTAGAGAATAGTGTTTTGTTGTAGTCATCCCCTGCCTCAGATTTTTAATCTTTTCTCCTCCTCTTCTGTGACAATCCCTGAGCCTTGTGGGCAGGGATGAGATACAGTTGTCACTTTTAGGGCTGAGCACTTAACGGTCTCTTATTCTCTTCATGTTAACCAGTTGTGGGTCTCTGTGTTAATCGTCATTTACTGTAAACAGAAGCTTCTCTGATGAATGCTGAGAGATGTGCTAATTAGTTATAGGTATAATGATAGGTGCTAAGTTATAGGTATAATGATTCGTCATTAGGAGTCATTTAGCAGAATAACAGTAGTAGGTTCTCCTCTAGGGTCTGTGACTTACCTTAGTCACAGGTTCTTGGCCCTGATAAAGATGCCACATATGATTTTCATTTTGTGCAGCTGGCCTTAAGCCTAATCAGAAAGTGTTTGGTTACTCCCATAACACTCAGGCCACTACTGCAGCAGTGGGCAGATCTTGTCAGGCTGGTCATTATTGTAGCTGAGGAGCTCACAGTTGGGAAAGACTGATGATTCCTTTTCTCTTCTGGTAGCACAGCTAGCACCTTTCACCACTATAAGCCAGTAGTGATGAAGCATGGAGGTCACTTCTAGCTTGATTTCTCCATGTTCTCAATTACACAGTGTCTTCAGCAATAGAATCTTCACTGTCAAGTTCTAGAGGGTGATCAAGAGCAACGGCTATGTGTGGGGGTCTATGAGAACCACTTGCCAGAATCTCTGAGGTAACCCTGGTACTGACCCTTTTACCTAAGGGCACTGTCTCCCCATTACAGGGCAACTCTACTTAAACTCTTTGTATTTATGTGTCTGTATCTATTTTAGGATGCTTCCAGAGTAGCAGGTTTAACCATATTTTGAATCCCTCAGGTAGCACAGTATTTGGCACAAGCAGTAGGCATATAATAAGAGCTCTTGATTAATTTTGTTGAGGTTAACAGTGTTAACCTCATTCCATCTAGGAGACACTAGACTTCATGGACAAAAGCAGGTTTAAAGGCAAAAGAGATTGTTTGGGTGTCTGGGTGGTAATTATAACCATTCTTCGTATCTGAGTGAAGCAACAATAATAAGCACCTCGTGGTCACGCAACTGTAGCGTCTCTCCAGCTGAGCTCTCTGTCTAACACAGATACCATCTCCCTCACCTTGTTTGTGAAGCAGCTTGCCCCAGGGTCACAGAACCATCCTGGCAGAAAGAGATGCTAGAGTTCCCAATTCTTGTGTTGGTGTCCTGAGTTCCAGAGCACAATATCTCCGTTAATAGGTTCTCCTTGTCAAGGGTACATGGTGTACACACCAGAGGAGAATAATGAAAGAAATTGGTTGTAAGGCCTGTTTAGAAATGCTTCTCACTCAGTCAGGTCTGACCAAGGAGAACAAATCACAAGCACTCAGGAGAACCTGAAGACAGGTCCATTCCAAATTTCTTGATAACTGTGTCTCTGGCAAGTCAAAATTCACCTTACTGGGTGGACTTTTTTGTAACTTAATAATCGTCCTTCAAGCCTACTGA
This sequence comes from Rhizomys pruinosus, assembly GCA_009823505.1. NCBI lineage: Eukaryota > Metazoa > Chordata > Mammalia > Rodentia > Spalacidae > Rhizomys > Rhizomys pruinosus. The sequence continues at coordinate 1,279,036 of VZQC01014004.1, read as the reverse complement.
AATTTTAATCAATCTCAAGCTTTTTACATTATTCTCCTCCACTGCCTTCTAATGATGGGGGGATGAATAGTCTATGATTTCCAGATTCCGGGGTAATCTGAACCTCTGCACGGTATCTTAGGTCACAGCTCCAGACAGAGACAGACTGCTATGCAGTGCAGTATATTACACACAATAAGCATTCTGCCTATGAGCCTCTAGACTTTTCACTGGAAAATGGCATGGACCAGGTCTTTTAAATATGACTTTTGTGGTAAGGCATAAGACAATAGTAAAAAGAATCAGGCCCTATGAGTATGAAAATGAAGTTCACACTTCATTTTAAAAATGCCAACATTGGTGTTTAAAGCTCTGCACTTCAACAAATATTAAAGGAAGCAATGTTCATGTTATGAGAGGTGGCACGAGTGGCAGCTCCTACCAGCAGAATTATGGCAATGCCTCCACTGCCTTCATAGCTTACCTACCATGAATTTCATGTGGACACAGAAGATCCTGAAATCAACTTTACACAGATCAAAAAGAAAGTGGAGAATATGAAAAGCCTAATAATTCCTCATTTTAAACCCATGGTCTTTCTACTCCACTATCTTGCAAAGAAAATGCCCCAAAAGATGTGCAATAAGAACCATAGATGGGTGTGGTGGCACACACCGTTAATCCCAGCACTCGGGAGGCGGAAGCAGGTGGATCTCTGTGAGTTCAAGGCCAGCATGGTCTACGTAGTGAGTTCCAGGACAGCTGGGGCTAGAGGGAGACCCTGTCTCAAACAGACCAAAATAAAACAAAACAAAAATTATAAAGAAAGAAATAAAAAAAGAAAAGAAAGAAATAAAGAAAGAAAGGTAGGTAGGTAGGTATATGGGAACATCCAATTTTGAATTTTCCAGTATTTATGGATAAATCATTTACAATTTAAGAGATGTTATAAAAATATTTATTAGCCGAGTGTGGTGGCACATGCCTTTAATCTCAGCACTTGGAAGGCAGAGGCAGGCAGATCTCTGTGAGTTCAAGGCCAGCCTGGTCTACAGAGCAAGTTCCAGGACAGCTGGGGCTACAGGGAGACCCTGTCTCAAAAAGACAAGAAACAAACAAACAAACAACAACAAAACCACAGATAGCATGTCTTGTGCACACAAGAGGCAACTGTACAGCAGAGCCCTTTTCTTCTGTGAAATGTAAAGAGAAGAGCTATTGAACAAGCACTGTCCTAAAGTAAAATAGATATTGGCAAATGAATATTAGTACTAGCTGACATATAGGTAGGCCAGGACTTTTTTTTTAGTTTTTTCTTTTAATTTTATCGATTTTTATATGTGTATGAATGTACTGTCTGCATGTAGGTTTGTGCACCCGTGTTGTGCAATGCCGCGGAGGTCAGAAGAGGGTGTCAGATCCCCCTGGAACTGGAATCAAAGATGGTTTCTCAGCCGCCATGTGGGTTCTGGGAATAGAACCCAGGTCTTCTGCAAGAGCAGTCGGTGCTCCCAACCGCTAGGCCATCTCTCCAGCCCCATGGCCAGGACTTTTGAACACTTAGTCATTACTACCACAAACCAGAAGGAAAGAAAATAAACTGAAAACTTTACTACTCAAAGTTAAATTAGGGAAAAAGACAGAAAGAATAAACTCGTAATATCATTCTGAAACATAGTAAAAAATGATAAAGTCTCATGATTAGCTTTGCAGATTAATAGAATTCTAAGAACTGCAAAAAGATGAAATTTATTAAGCTGATACTTGCGATCAGATCCTTCACTACTGAGATGCAAAGGACAGGAAGTGCAGGAGTGACTGGGGAAGATGAGGGCCCTGGAGCTCAGGGGCTGGATTCGTGGGGGACTGCAGGATACAGTCCTAGAGCCGAGAAAGGAATGCTTGCATCCAGCTAGGTAATTTCACTGATACAGAAGCTGACAAGGGGCCAGTTCACTGCCAGGTCAGGACAAAGCTGCCATTTGCACCCCAGCTCTCCTGACTCTCGGGCCAGGCCTTCATCATCACACCAACTGAGGAATAAAACTGCAAGAGGCAAGGGGCTGAGCTTCATCTCAGGTCCTTATTGCTCAGAGAAGATGGAGTTAAACCACATATGCAGTATTGAATCCTCAGGTTTATCACTTAAGTGAATTCATGATAAAATAAAAATGGAGAAGAATGGATAAACTAATTATAGCAAATTCATGGAATGTGGTGTATTCATGGAATACTAGACAATAAAAAGAAACAGATGGCGGATGCAGCAACAAGGGTGGGTGAATGAATCTCAGAAACGGTATACTGAATGAGCAACAGCAGATGAGAGAGAAGAGAGACAGACAGAGAAGAGAGAGAGATGTCTACATTTACCCGGAGTACAAGAAATATGGTGAAAGAACTGAGAAAACGGTTCTGAGGATTCTGAAAAGACCTGAGGGAATTTTCTGGAACACTATACATTCTTATCAACTAAGCACATAAATTTATCAATTAAAATGGGGACATTGTAAGAAAAAAATGACAATTGATAACATAAATAGGATATGAATATGAAAAACAAAAAAAAGTACAAAATAAATAAGCTCAGAAAAAAATTCCCTTTGTAACCAATTTGACAAAGGAAAATGTCATGCTAGCTATGAAAAGGCTTAATTCCTTAAGTGCAGATAAAAATTCTGCTTTAAAAAAAAGATGGACATTGTTAGAAATAGTATTATTGTACTAGCTAGTGCAAATTACCAAGTTGTAAAGGCAAACTGAGCAACATTAATATTATATTCCTCGTGATCTGAAAACAACTGTGCTCTTATATTGTGAATCCCTTAACAGGTTCTAGAATTAAGCTACCATTTATTTTCAGAGTTAGGAATTTTTAGTATATGGGTGGAGGGTATGTATGGATATTTTAGAGTAATACAAGATCAAAAGAATGAGGAAAAAACTAGTTTGTCATGACATTATGTCTAACCACAGTATTTATTCTATGGAAGTGCTTCTTAGTATTTCTTATACAAGGCTGCTTGAGCTTTTGTCCAATCCTTTTCTAAAATATTACACAGTAATTAAAAGTATCAGGCTGGTGTAACTTAGCCTTTCTGGATGCTTAAGGACCATACCAATTTGGCTGAGGGTCTTAAAGGATAACTTTGTTCCTTGCCCGTGGAGGTCAACTAAGTCCTCAGGGGACTATGCATGGGGACATCTCTTGAAATGTCCTGCAAATGTGGGTCACCAGTCTTCCTGTGCAGGGAGGTCTTGGAGATCCACTAATGGGACTTCAGCCAGTGTCCAGTCTATAAAGAGGAAAGTCTGAGTCTGTTATTGATTCCGCCAAGAAAGAAACAGGGAATCATGCGCTCGAGTATTAGCCTACGAGCGCCGACACCTCTATGCTTCTTCAGTAGTGGATGGAACTGTAGTTAGTAGACTGCAGAATAAGAGCGATGGCTCTTCACGCCTCGATTTCAACAACATTGAAACAAACCACATGCCGGGATGCCCGTTGAGGACCAGATCCTTAAGCTGACCTGAAGGAATAAACCAAAAACCTGTTTTAATCTGGAGCTAATTGTGTGGCCTGAAACTCAAACCCATAAAGTGAAGAGTATAACCGAAGATATTATAGTGCAATTTCGCCCTGAGAATTTGTACTTCGAGGAGCTATAAAACTTGGGTCTGGTGTTAAAAAGACAGACAAAAAAGTAATAAAAAAAAAAAAAAAAAAACAAAAAAAAAAAAAAGACCACAGTTTGTTTTACGCTGTAAACTACTAGCAAGTGCAAGCTACCTGGTGGCTGCCACTTGCTTTGTGCAATCCTTCAAAGAACATGAAGACAGCTTTTCAACCTTCCATATGATTGAAGACTCATGGCTCTCCAAGAATCCTTCAAAACTTCAATGACAGATGCCGAGGATGTTCGCGACTGCTCGCCAACACATCCAATTTGTGGAGTATGTGATATGGCGCATTCCTTGCTTCCAGAGTGAGTGGGTTGTCCCGATGGTGTGGAACTAACAGCCCTTGTATCAGTAGAGATCGCTCAAGTATGGTAATAGTATGGATCAGGATTGGATGTGTGAGGCTGAACGTCAATTTGGTGCCTCCATTGGGAAAGGGGGACATGAACGGGCCAGGTTGTGCCCGGAACCACTCGTATAAATATCTAGAAAGACCCTGATTGATGTATATGATGTGCTCTCTTACCGATAGAAGGAGCCATTCCCATAGAGATCTCTCTTGCGCTCCTAATCAACTATAAAAAATGGCTACATTCTATAAGGCTGGAGCTATTCCGCTATACCCTGATGATCCTCTTCTGTAGATCTCCGCATTCTGAGATATATTGTGAAGTGATGTGAGTAATTAGAAGGAACCGTAAGACCCCACCAGAACCCAAGTATTAATATATACCAGAAGGCCGATGAATGATGGTGTACTCGCGGGGGCTTCTGGGATACCCCAAATGTTATTCCCTGCATGTGGAGTGAGACTATGAAATGAATGAAATATAGTCTTAATTTGAAAAAAACAGCAAAATTATTGCCGAGGTATTTTACGAGAACCCACGTGGGAAACAATGGTCTATTGAAAATCATA
>VZQC01014004.1:1239615-1272828 GCA_009823505.1 Rhizomys pruinosus | reverse complement strand
TTAGGAGATTGGCCTGAGTCTCAGAAGAGACTTTGGACTGTAGACTTTTGAATGGCATTGAAACTGGTAAAGACTATGGGGACTTTTAAGGTTGGACTAAATGCATTTTGCATTTTATATGGTCAGGAGCCTATGGGGGCCAGGGAGTGGAATGTGGTGGTTTGAATGAGTGTCCCCCATAGGCTGTAAGTATTCAGACATTTGTCTCCAGTTGGTGGCACTGTTTTTGGAGGTCTTAGAAGGTGTGGCCGTGCTAGAGGAAGTATGTTATTGGGGGCAGGCTTAGTGAGTTTAACACGCCTTGTGGTCTCCAGCCGCTCTCTCTGCTTCCTGTGCTCATTGCAAGATGTGACCCTGGGTGCTGGGGACCGAACCCGGGTCCTCTGCAAGAGCGGTCGGCGCTCTTAACCGCTAGGCCATCCCTCCAGCCCCAAACTCTTCCTTTTATAAGTTCCTTTGGTCATGGTGTTTTATCACAGCAACAGAAAAGTGACTAATATACTGTGCCACTGTGCCATAGTCTCAGGGATGCTTACACCTAGTGCCTTCACATATCCGCCTCCATAAAGGACTGTGACTACAACACTAAAGGCAGAAAGGCCCACCTTTCAGATTGGTTTCCTAAGGTACCATCAATATGCTGGTCTGTGGTCCACCACCCACAGTATGACCACAGCCCTGACACTCTCCTAATTCTCCACACAGCCCTTGGTTACCCCTGCTTTGAGACCAGAGAGGAATAAAAGCAAACCTCAAATAGAAAAGCATCTTTCCAAGTGACTTGGATCCCTGCCACATCAGACAGCTCCATCTTTAGTGCAGATTGAGCCCGAACATGCTCAGGAGGCCACCGGGAAGTAGAGCACAACACGACTGCATACTAGGGCAGGATGGGGCACTGGCACTGGCTCATGGACTTTCATATTCTGGACCAATCACTTCACTGATACTTTTCTCACCAATAAAATGAGGATAATAATAATGCCCCTTTTGTGAGGCTGAGAGAATCAGATGAGATGGCAGAAGCTCAGGTCTAGCCTGCTACGACTGGACAAGACTCACTATTCTGAAGGCATGCATTACACAGACCCCAATCTTGGCCATCACAATATGGCTTTCCTTTGCATTTTCAAAGTCTGCTACTCTAGACCTGAGGAGATGATGCAGTTGTATATAGGTAAAACACAGGTTCCAGTGAATCCCAACTGTCTCTTGAATTCATGAACATTCATTCCTACAGAGATAGTGAATACAAGAAGATTGGAACATACCACTGTTTCTTTACCAACCTCTGAAAAAAGAAAGAAGGGAATCTTGAAATATTTGTACACAGGAAAACGGAGGCCCAGAAAAGAATACATCTGTTGGATATGGTGGTTCACACCTGTAATGCCAGTACCCAGAAGGCTGAGGCTAGGGATCAATAGCTCAAAACCAACCTGGCCACACTTCCTTGTGATATGTCTGTCTGTGAATATTTTAGGAAATTGACCTGGTATGATATCATTTACCCTACAGCAACATTTCTATATGAAAAGCAGAAATTTATAGTTTTTTTTTTTTTGGTCTTTTCGAGACAGGGTCTCCCTGTAGCCCCAGCTGTCCTGGAACTCACCCTGTAGACCAGGCTGGCCTTGAACTCACGAAGATCCGCCTGCCTCTGCCTCCCAAGTGCTAGGATTAAAGGCGTGTGCCACCACGCCCGGCAGAAATTTATAGTTTATGACTTGTGGATGGTACAAGGACAGTTTAGAAGAATGAAGGACTTTTAGTGGGCTGTGCAGCATTTAAGTGGTGAAGCTGGCTGTGTCCTGTCTGTCTGATTCAGTCCTCTCTAGCCCGTATCTTCCCCCATCCTGACTTGCTGTTTATTCAGTTCCTCAGCAGCTGTGTTGCTCTGTCTTGCAGTGATTACAACATTTATGCTTGTCTTCCAGTGATGTGCAAAATGTTTGCTGGAGCTTTCAGAGTTCTCAGTGCAGAACAAATATTAGTTATCCTTGTTGACACCATAAAGGAGCTGTAGGCCTTGAAGTCTACCCTAGAGTAACAAATGATGCTTGTAGTAAGCTTTTAGATATTTAGATAAGACTCTATTAAAGCACCAATAAAAACAGTTCCCTGTTTACACACTAGACTGCTGGCTAGTTTCAGAGTTAAAAGTGGCTGTGTACAGTTGACATGCCTTTTGCTACTTGCGAGCACAGCTAGGTTGTTTTCCTCAGAGAATTTTAGGCTAAAGGAGAAATGTCCTTTGACGATTCTTATCAACCTAAAAGAAGACAGACGTGAGAATGATACCCCTGAAAACCTTTATTCCTATACTCTGACTTCAATTTCCAGCCTATTGGAAGAATTTTTCCATCAAAATTTCAAATGGAGGATGAGAGCCACCAATATAAAATGCTTCTGTTCCAAGGCTACTCATTTTCAGGGGCCAATGCTCTTTCCAGATTATTCTGGAAAGGGGGCAGTGATGAGTCAGAGATGGCTGAACCAAGCTTTTTTATATGATTACTGATTGTGGTAGATGATTACGATCCCTATCACCTTAGGAGAAAGAAAGAGCATGGGTTTAGAGATATGTGTTTCTGGACTGGTCTTCTTTAGAATATAACTTCTGAAGTCCTCTATTCACCTAGAATCTATTTCAGCTATAAATTGAAATACAACTGCAAACTAGTAATAGAATAAAAGAGCCAGAAGACTGCAGTGAAAACAGAACCTTTATTACTAGAATGAACAATATTAACTTTTACTAAACTCATTTGAGACTACTATTAACCAGAAGCCACTTAAATAAATAAGAGGAGGCCTAGGACTGTCTAGAGCTCATACTTTGATTAATACAAGTTTGCACGTGTGGAGCTCGCACAGAGCAATCTGTAGCCGCAAGCTGTTCCATCCTTTCTCACACCAGACAGACTCAGGGGCAGGGCTTGTAGCCATCCTGCCCTGGGCGAAGCTCGGACGCACTGCACGCCAGGGCCTCTTCAGTTTCTTACATTCTGCTTCGCTGTTCTCATTTTCAGGCAATGATGCCTTTGCATTTCCCAATTCAGTTTTGTTGAGCTTCCTTTTCCCAAACATGATACTAGAAACGATAGAGGATTCTGGAAAGCAGGGTTACTGGCTGAGAAAAAGCAAATGATAGCTTCGGTTAAGTAGTCACAGGCTGTCCAACTTGAAAAGGGGCGATTTCAAGACGCACCTCAGAGGATGTGAGGTCGCAGCACAGCCAGCTCACTTGGCTGTGTTCTTTTCCTTTGCCCTGACCAAAAGCAATCCCAGTTTACCTGGGAACACAGAGATTAGGAACAAGGATAGCAGCACTAGAATTTAAGTAGGTATTCCCAGAGGTAGTCAGTTTAGGAATAGAAAAACGGAGTGATGTGGCATTTTTTTTTTAATTTTATTCATTTCTGTATGTGTAGGAATGTACTGTCTGCATGCAGGTCCGTGCACCTGTGTTGTGCGATGCCGTGGAGGTCAGAAGAGGGTTTCGGATTCCCCTGGAACTGGAGTTCTCCTGGAATTGGAGTTTCAGATGGTTCTCGGCCGCCATGTGGGCGCTGGGGATAGAACCCGGGTCCTCTGTAAGAGCGGTCGGCGCTCCCAACCGCTAAGCCATCTCTCCAGCCCTGTGATGTGTCATTTTTATGAAAAAAAAATGTAGTGTCTTAATTAATGCCGTTCATACTCCTAATTCACTCACTAAGAATAAATAATGCAAATGTCCACTTCTTATTAATCAGGAACTACTTGACCAAAGGCCCAGGACTCACTAGAGATGGTACTTTTTTTAATAATGAAGTTTTCATACGTTTTACTGTGCACAGGATTTAAATGCTAAAACTTAGCTATCTCAACACTGGTGACCAAACACACCCATGAAATCTAGAGATGAATGGCATTTGTGGAGAGATATAAAATTATTACTCTATAATTAGAAATATTTTAATTTCTGTTCATTTGGGTTCTTCTGAAAGCAGCAAAAACATCTGTAGTGTACTGAAAAGCAATAGTAGCACTGATTAAATATGCTATGAAAACCTAGGTGATGCATGACAGAATCAAGCAGCTCAAGGAGTCAAACTGGAACTCTCACTTGTGCATTAATTCATACACTGAGTCCCTATTGTGTGCAAAACATAATTATGAGCACTGCAGGGACAGAGTGAACTCGGGGTCATAGGTATCCCCACAGTTAAGTTGCTCACACTAAAACAATGAGAGGGAAATCCATACAGGTTTGTAAAGGCGATAACTGAAAACTCATGATACATCCATCAAGTGCTTGTTATAAAAGGCAAATGTGACAGGCTTAAGAGTGGCATCAGCCAGAGCCTGCGAGCTGGCGGGAGTGGAGTGCAGCGGCATGGTTACCCAAATCCTCTTACTGACTGCAATAACAAGATCTAGGACCATATTATCTGATTTATGGAGAAGTGGACATTCACTTTCTCTTTCCCTAAGACCTGTGTTGTGCACTGTGCTATAATAGTGGACAAATAGGTTTTCTACTCTGCAAGAGTTTACCACCTCCTGGGGAAACTGAGGAACTAAATAAAAATTTCAGTATGTGTTACCGTTGATTTGTAAAAAAAAAAAAATCTTAAAACCCCAGAGGAGGAAGCAGGTAACTTCCTTGGTAGATTACATCTGAACCACACAGACAGTTACCTGATGGAACTTCATGGAACAAGGCTCACAAACAGTTTATGTATGAATTCAAATAAAGGCCTACATTAGAAAACCCAAACCCCAAAACCTCCCCAAACCAAAACAACCAACCAACCAACCAACCAACCAACCAACCAACCAACCAACCAAAGACAACTAAAACAAATCCTTGAAATAAAAGTAGGTGTGACGAAGATGCAAATTATTATCTTATCTTTTATCATCACTTGATATCACAAAGACACTTATCATTATATGATGTCCAGTGAGGAGTAAAAACACAAACTGAGGGTAGGAAACATATATGTGGGACCAAATACTGAAGGCTACTGAAATAGCTAACTGGTGGTTGGAAATTTTAAATGTAAGCTTGTAGAGGATTTGGGTTTTAACAATGGGACCTTGGGCTTGTTCTTCCTGAAGTAAGCAAAATGAAATAAGACTTTTAATATTAACATGAACAGTGTCATGTATATTTTGAAAAAATATACTTCTCTCCTTTAAATAAGGAGACTCAAAACATAGGAACAATCTATGTTAAAAGAATAAATATTGTGGTGGGGCCATACTTGAATGGATATACTGCTCCTAGAAATTCATTTAAATTTTTGTGATTCATGGTAATAGGGAGAACTCTAGAGAAGATGAAGGAATTTGAGGTTGACTAGGAGTCAAAGTGGCTGGATGTGTAAGTGAAGATATTTTGTTCAGTGGAGTCTTTCATCAGATAACTAAAGACTCCAACAGCCCTTCAAGAAGAGAGAAGCATGTTCAGACGGGTTTTGCCTCTGGATGGAGGGACGCTAATTGCTTTCCTCAGACTCTCTTGAACCTTCTTGCATACAGAAGCATAAAAATAGCCACGCTATGTACACTGCCTCTAGGATCCAGCCCTTCACCTGCAGAGAGCAATTCATGTTTCAACTCTCTCTCTCTCTTTGCCACAGGTTTGCTTTGGAGCCTAATTACCAGCTAAGTTTGATGACAACATAACTGGCTCCAGGGGCTTCTTGTTCCTACCAAACAAAACAAAAAACAAATTCCTGAAGCAAGACATGAAATGTACCACTGGGAGTACTGAGCCAGTGATGCAATTCTAAACGGAGACCGCTTCCCTCTGCGTCTTCACATCAGCAGATTCCCCGGAGAGGAATCTGCTTGTCCCCATCAGAGTGGACCAGCTTTGACAAATATTTACTGACAAATGACTATTATTTTAATAATAATAATGATTTGCAATCATTTGTTGATTTACAGCCAACAAACATGTTCATAGACACTATCTCACCCAATGGCCACAATTCCATGTGTTAAGTACTCAGAAAAGAGCTCATTAACTTATTTAAGTGGGTGAAAGTTTATATTGCTGGCAAGAAATAAGGCTGGAGCATGAGATCAAGTGTTCTCAACCTGTTACATGGATTCTCCTCCAATCTCCCTTCTAGAAGGAGGCCAGCTCAGCCTATAAAGGGGCTTAGGACAGTCCAGGGACAAAAGAATGTCTGTCTGTGAACCCAAGGTAAATCCTGTAGGCTCTGGAGTGAGTGATCTTCAGAGCTATTCCCGACAACATAAAAACTTGTTTAATACAGAAATGACTGCCCTGTTCAGCCTGCTCTGTTCTATAACCCAGGCAGTAGGCTGGGGTATCCCATACTAATCAAGAATCACGAAACTGCCACACAAACGTGTTCACAGGCTGGTCTTATGGGGAATTCTTCAGTTGAGGATTCCTATCAGATGGGGATTCTTCTCAGAACTCTCTTCCAAAGTTTGTCTGTGACTGTGTAAAGCTGACGAAAACTGGCTAGCATACTGTCCTTGTATATTGGGAGTTACTCAGAAAAATAACCTTCTCTATTTCCCTAGTGTATTTTCTAGGTGGGGGCTATTATTACAAATATGCCTAATTTTCAACTTGTAAGTTTAAATATTAAAAGTGAATTAATCAAGTCTAATTTATTTACAAGCTGCCCATTTCCCCAGTTCTGTGCGTTTTTTTTTTTTTTTTTTTTTTTGTAGGAGTCAGCATGGATTTTATGTGTGCTGTCACCATCTTACAAGTTCATATGAGCAAGGTCCCAGTGGCCTGAAAGCCTGTCTCTTTTGTTCGTGCACCAACCCTGGCTCTTATAATCTTTCTGCCCCCCACCCCCAACCCCCTAAGCCAGGAGTGGGTGAGGTTTAATATAGGAGCCCTTTCCAGGGACACACACTTTGCAGTCTCTTATTTTCTAAAACTTGGCCAATTGTGACCTTCCGTGTGCCTCATACTCTGTTTTATGAGGGAGCTTCCAGGATTGGACACACACACACACACACACACACACACACACACACACAGAATATATGTCTGAGAGGTGCCCAGCCCAAAGTGACACATCTACAATGGAATCTGTACACCTATCAGTTATGGAACATAGTGGAATAGAGGGCAGAGAGGATAGTTATACCTCATTCAACTCTGACCAGTGAAGCTTCCTGATAGTAAAATCCACTTCCATCTTCCACATAGAAACCACCAGTTATTTTCATGGGCCTTATTAATATTCCTTCCCTCTAGCTATGATTTAAACTTTCTGAAATGTCTTAACCTGTCTTTTAGTCATGACACTATCCCTGTGGGGGAAGAGGGCAAGAGTTGATTTTACAGAAGCAGTTCCTGAGATTCTCAGGCTCCTTTTAGAGGCATACCGAGTGAATAGCACAGCTGGGGCAGGAATTCGGTTACTCAACTGCTACACATGAACAATCTCGAGCCACTGTATGGCTTCAGAGAACAGGGAGCAGGTGCTACTTTGCCATTTTTAGCTATGAATACTTGGACTTCTCACTTCATCTGTCTGAGCTTCTCTTCTTAGAGGTAATGTGCAGCTAGTTCTGTAGGAAGTCATGGAGGTTCAAAAGATCAAAAGAGAAAGTGTGATGCTGGGCTTCCATTGAAAAGTGTTCCCTGCAGAAGGATGTGATTGCAGGGGAAGGGGTCATATGCAGATGTTTGGGGAGGGACAAAAATTGTTAAAAGGATGTACAAGTGGAACCCAAATGTATACTAACTGAATCTTCAGTAAACGATATAAGAAGCTTGCAGGAAGCTGTAGAGGAGTAGGTGAGTAAATGACCACAGGGCAGGCATTTTCTCCGATATGTTAAGGTCTGATCCAGTCAAGCATTTGTCCAGATGTCTCAGTGCAAGTTCATTCACTAGGTCAGCCTACCTAGAGTCACCCCCTTACAGAAGATCTACTTTCTCTGACCCGGCAATAATCAGTTGCCAATAGTTGGCTAAACTTGGGGCCTGCTGCCCATTTCCCCAGTTCTATGCTGAGTCAGTTGCCAATAGTTCCTTGGCTAAAGTTAGGGCCTCCTGCCCATTTCCCCAGTTTATTCTTCTGCACGTCAGGAATCACCAGGGAAACTGATGTCTCCTTGAGCTGGTGTGCAGATTCAACGAAATTATAACATTCTCAGGAAGATAAACCAATGAGTTCTGTCAACTCGCCAGGCCACACGACAAGACAGTGTGGCTCCTACTTTAGCAAAGACCCTGAGCCCCTCCCCCCAGCACCTCCTGGATTACCCCTCTCCAGTACAACTACCTTGCAATATTCCATGCATATTTATTGGTGTACTTTGTCTTCACTAGAATGTAAGCCCCATAAAGTCAGGAATATTTTTCTATTTTTCACTGCAGCATTCTCAATAGCTAGAATAGTGCCTAGGACATAGCAGGTGTTCAATAATAGCTGTTGAGGGGATAAAGTGTTGAGATCACTTTATCTTGTGGAAAAATGAGGTCAGATGGAACTATTATTTAGAAGGATGAGATGCACTTAGAATAGGCAGAGAGGAAGGTAGGAGAATGGAAACAGTTATGTAGATAAAGCAAGACTGGAAAGCAGGTGTTGGGGCAGCAGATGGGAGGAACAGGGGTTATTTGCAGGTCAGTGAAGAAGATGATGAGAGATTTACAGCCCACATTCCAGTAGGCAGTTGGCTTGGAACACTCTGAAAGCTCTGCGTTCACTCACGTAATGCTGCTGCTTAGCAGAGGAGAATAATCTCTCCCCACTCTGCCGTGGGCTTGTGCCCTGTCTCCTACTGTTGAGGTTCAGGACTCTGCCCCTCTGCCCCTCTTCTCTGCTATGGGAATCATGGCCAGCTCCAGATCCCACTAGCTTTTGTTACTGTTAATAACTTGCCACTATGGAGTCTAGTGATTAAGACTTTGGCAAAGTACTAAATGGTTGGGACTTTTCTTCCTACCCAAGTTCCTATTGTTCTGAGAAGAATCCCCATCTGATAGGAATCCTCATGTATACCTCTTAAGTTGGCATTATTTTGTCTGAACTATTTCCTTTAGCAGAGAAATAATCTATGTGATCACGTACTGTGTGGCGGGAGATAGCCTCTTGAGATGTATCTGAGCAACGGTATGTAAATGTCACTATGATTTTGGCCTTATTTCCAAAGAATGTACTGGGTTGGGTGGCCCCAAAGCCCAAGTCTTAGCTCCATTATTCACTCTCCAACATGTTCATGTCTAAATCACTTGAAATTGCTTGAATACAAAAAATGAGTTGGTTGAAGTAGCGGTACCTAATTTGTTTTAAAGTTCAGGGCAGTTCTAATACTATAAGTCTGTTTCAGTAGTCCCAGTTAAGGGATCTGCCTGCACTAATTCTACAGTTGGTTTCTGCCACTTTTCATTCCAGGATTCAAAGCTTTGGAGAGCTACAGTGTATGTGGAATCACTCTAGGTCCGACCATGGAGGGGAGGGGGTGATAAGACAACATGCTATCGTGATCACAGAACTGACAGCTAGATATGTCATGTTCACGTACCTAGCAACCTTAAGTGAAAAAGTGATAGAGAATGACAGAAGAAAGGCACAGAGAAGAGGTGAAGCCAGCAGATGATGTGCTTTCAGCAGGGCAATTGAGGTGATATGTTTCAGAGGAAGAGGTATTTAGGTTGGGTCACAGAGAACGGGGTACATGTAGGGGTTAGTGGGAGAGGTGGCGGAATGCAGTCAAAGATAAGGCAAGTGACGCAAAAGCCACTGCGGACACGAGGGGGGTAGGAAAGGAATGGGGTCACATGCAGAAGCTGGGTCCCAGTGAGCCTAACGCGCCCGTCAAAGATATCGAGGTAGGCCTCCTGAGACGATGGCACTCTGCACTGCACACTAAGCTACGTTCCTCTTTCCCTGTATTCTGTTCCTATTAAAAATCTACCCTACAATATACAGACTCAATAGTCCCAACACAGGGAAGAACATTCCAGAAGAGACCTTGAATTAATTACTGCTGGAAACTAATGAGGCAAAAATCCACAATGAAGATGGTAGGATGTCATAAACTTATATAGAACAGCGGACACTTTGTTATATATTCTTGCCTAAATAAAATATAAATCGGATTCATTTCACATAAAATAAAATATGAAATGAAAGTAAAGAAAAGAAATCAGAACCAAAAGCCCATCAGTGTTTCAGCAAGCATGAGCTGCTCTCTCTGGAGGTCACCTGTCTCCTGGTGCCTCTGAGAGTGTTTGGAATTTAGTGTTTTCTCCAGGCAGTCCACTGGCGACTGTTCCCGAACCAAAATAAGCAAGAGACTATAGAGTACAAGCTGCACACTACACAGAGTGGTACATAGACCTAGGGGAGGGGGAGGGAGGTGAGGGAGAGGTGAGGGGGCGGGAAGAGGAAAAGGAAGGCTAGGTATGACTGTGTCACAGGTATCCTTGGCAACCAGAAAACATCTTGTACATTCTGCCTGAGAGTTCAGCAGCACATGGAAGAAAAAATGTGCCCTGCTCTGTCAACATCAATAGCAAGGGAGTGGGAACAAGACATCTCCACGCCTGGTCAAGAAGGGAACAGAGACATCCAAGGTCCTTCAGTCTAAGGAGCTGGCAAAAAAAAGAAACTCCTACGTTGGAGTGTTTATGCGTGTGCGTGTGTCAATGGGGAAGGATACTGAAATGTGGTGGGAGGGAAAGCTTCCACAGCATGGACAGTATTGTGAAGCAGTGCACACTGAGGTTAACTAGTTCTGAAAGACGCATCTGATTTATTAAAGAGTTGGCAGGCAGCTTGCAAAGAAAAGGCTTAACCCAAGTGGTTCACACTGTCCAGAGTCAGGACACATGTGTCTGAAGCATGATGCTAATGAAGGCATCTTGACATCATACTCTGCTTGGCAGGCTGCAGGGTTCTAGGAGAAGAAGCATACGAAAGTTCATGTGTCTTTGCTCATGAAGATGGTAGGGACATCTGGAAAACATACCTGACTAGTTGGGAGTTCACAACAGGTTCAGTCTACTGTCTCCTTTGCTTGTATTTGCTATAAATACCCACCAAAAGACACATAAAAATGCCATTCAATTTAATGACAAGAACCATGCAACCATGTATGAACGGCTGCTACTCTGAATGTCAGTGGCTAAACAGTTACAGCAAATTTACAGTTAATACTTAAATAGTACCTATAATGTATCCAGAACCATTCTAAGTGACATGCACACACCCCACCGCTATCAGTCACATGTTCTCATATGCATGCATATATGCTGATGAACATGTATGCATATATAAAAATTATATCCACACATACAAGAATTCCAGTTTTATACATACACCATGTCTGTTAGAAGAATGCATTCTGTTCTTGTTTTAGTTAAGACTACCAAAGCACAAAAGTTAAGTAACTGCCACGATCACCCTACCAGTGATAGCGAAACTGGAATTTGAAAATAGCCTTGTTGGACACACCCAGGTGATACTGCCATGTATGAAGAAAAAACTATTCTTTCACACAAATGTGAGCATTAAGTAAAGTACAAATGCATGTGTGCATGCATGTGCATCCACTCTGAGAGAGAGGCTGAGGCTATTGCATCTGTTCAGGGATGAAAGGCCGACTACAAAGGGAGCATGGAAGGTCGCTCTCTACGAGCGTACCCTGCCATCAAGGGAGAGACATGATATTACTAATTGACCTTGTGGTATATGGTGCTGTAGCTCAAATCAGGTGTACATGTAGAACATGATGGGAAACAAGCCAGGAGCAAAAGTGATGAATGTTTTCTGTTTGGGATGCAGCTGTTCCTGGTCACTTAAGATGAATTTCTGCCAGTCCATAATAGTAACATGATTCTCAGATGTCCTCTATTTCTTTTTTCCCAACACCAACATCCCATCCTATTTTAGGATTCTAAAGCCTAGTACATCATTATCCCCTTTGCCTTTGATGGCTAAATTTATGATGAGATGATGAGGTTTCACTTTGGAACTCAGATGAAGCCAGATAAATGTGTCAAAGATGACACTGGACATATGGTACTTTAAAGTGACTCAGAGAGAACTTCGAAAAAGCATGCCCACTTATTCCACCTCTGTGGAGATGCAATGGATATGTCGTTAGTCAGAAAACAGTCCCTCCTTCCTCCACGTCAGGTTCACTGCTAATGCCTCAGAGAGAGAGCCAGAACTCTTTGAGGATGGTAATAGTCTCAGCAGCCAACTGCCTGGCTCAAGAGATGCCATCTAAACTCCAACAATTCCCTGGCATCTAAAAGGGGCGGCTACTCCAGCTCAGTATAAAAGTGAATATAATTCTTTCCAAGAATAAAGTCGAAGTTCTTTCTCAAGTGTGGCATCCACCAACAATGTTACTACTCAGGATCTGAACTGTGGCTAAAGAGCTTCATTTTCAATTCTACTTGGTTTGATTTAGCTAACAGTTAAATAAGCCACATGTGGCCAATGACCATTACAGAGAACAGTCTTTTTATGGACCTTCCCTTTTACTCCTATCAGGAGTCATCTCACTTATCCCTGTTCCTGAGCAGGTGAATGCACTTTTATAAAACATTGGAAGTACATGGGAATCTTACCTGCTTAAAACCACCCAGCCAATGCTAAAGTAGGGTCAAAATGACAATACAAGCCCTCTTGTTATTCTGCTTTTCCCCATCTCTGGGATGCTGGTGGGACACAAATAGAGTCATGAATCAAAGCATGAACAGCAGCTTCCCATCTTCTCCCCAAAATTAATGACTCTGGCATTAATGCATACTTATAAAGCAAAGGGTTTTAAAGATCAGTCACAGTGACACCAGCAGGAGAGGATGTGAGTTTAGGTCTAGCAAATAACAGTACTGGA
Source organism: Rhizomys pruinosus (assembly GCA_009823505.1). Lineage (NCBI taxonomy): Eukaryota > Metazoa > Chordata > Mammalia > Rodentia > Spalacidae > Rhizomys > Rhizomys pruinosus. Next base: position 1,259,973 of record VZQC01014004.1, on the reverse strand, counting down.
ACGTTGAAATCCCATGTTAAAAATTAGTAATAACATAATCTTTTTTAGACTAATAAAAGTCATGCTAAAGCATTCCCTTAGAATCTGTACCTGACTGCTACAGCTCGACATCTTACAGCGTTTCTCTCCAGATTTCCTCAGCTTCACTCATTCTCTGCCTTTCTATACTAAAGCAGTTATAGACTGTCATAAAATGACAAAGTATTTTGGAGTCATGGGAATGTAAAAAAGCCAGAGCAAAACAAAACATTTTAATTTGTTTTACTTGTTCTTTTTATTAACATTTACAACATAGATGTTTGTTTTTTCTTACCACCCCCCCCAATCTGTACCCAATAAAAACTTTTTTTTCCAAATTGGGATGCCAAGTTTCCATCCAAATAGCATTTTGTTTAATATCCCCAAATGAACCCTCCCTGAAACAAAGATTTGCACTGACACTCAGAGACACTTTGCTGTTGAAAGAGTGAGTGAGCTAAACCACACCATGCTAATTGAGCCCCTCAAACACACCCTGCACTAAGAAAGGGCCTCACAGACCAGGAAAGCCCACTGGCACAGTCAGCAATGTCCTCTCAGGCACCAATGAGAGTTTCCTACTGATCCTGAAGCCTTTTACTTTCACCTTTCTCTTCCAGAAAGGCTGGTAAATCTCATTGTCTTTGTCCCATTACCTTCATTATGGGCTGGTTCTGTGGCTCACAGATTGGCTGGAATTCTAAATAGGACTCTTGGAAGGAAGTAACTGAATCATAAAATTTCCAAAGCAATGTCATTTAGCCTGTGCCAGGGACTGTCCCTTTCCCTAACACCTACTCTAATATGAAGTTTACCTTCTCTTGTATTAAACAACAACAACAACAACAAAAATGAACACATAAACAACCAAAAGTATGAATGGACTTACTCTGGTGGAATTTCATGCTGACTGTACATATGGTTCCCAACTTTAGACACAATGCATTCCTGGAAATTGTATCGTAAAGCACACACCAGAGGGAAAGCTGTGATTTTTCCTGCTGCTTTCATTCAACAAACATCCACTGAATGCCCACTGTGTCCTAACGATAAGCTGTGCTCTGTTCACAAAGCATAAAAGAAATAATCCATATATCCAATCTCAATGCCGTGAGAAGTAAGGGTTTACCATGCTGTGCCAAGTGAGCATGAGAGAGAGCAGAACTTAATCACACCGCCCCAAACCAAGGCAGAGACAGCATTTTCTGCTATGTTCTGGAAGGTGGTGGGGCTTTTCAGAGGCAAAGTCTAATGGGGCCAACGGGTCACTGAGAACGTATCCTGCAAGTGGGTTATGGGAGCCTATGGACACCTTCTCTTTTGTTTTCTCATCATGAGGTGAGTGGTTTTGCTTCATCACTTGGTCCCCCTGTGAAATGTTGCCTTAACACAGACTCAAAAAGCAATGGGGTCAACTCATGCCCAACTAGCCCTTTATCCTATTATCTCAGGTATTACGGTATAGCTGTGGAAAGCTGGCCAACCTACCTTTCCAAGTATTTTGTAAGCCTGTAGTAAAAACGTGCCAGGTGAGAATTAGGAACCTAAATCCCGTGGGATTTTGCGGCTCTCCCCATCTACTACTCCCCGTCACTCTTCATCCTTTTCTCTTGGAGTTTCTGTTAGATCTCTCTGACACTTCGAGCCTCTAAATCCAGATTATTTCATTTAGCCTGACCACACAGCCCCTACTTTTTTTTAATGTGAAAAGAGATTGTTCCCATGCCACAACTCCCAGCATCCCATCATTTCATGACTGTGTTCTTTCCATACCATGGCTTTAGGAGGAGAGAAAAGAGCCACCTTTCATCTGCCAGGAGAAATGAGATATTAGGGAAAAGCAACATTGGAATGGCTAATCCTCTTCAAATTTAGCCCCCGTGAAAAGAAACCAAAAGATACCAGTTTATTCTCAAGGTAAGAGAAGGATTATTGCTTCAAAAGTTGCCCAAGGTTATGTTCCCAACCTCAGTGGGTGAAAACTGAAGATGGGCAAATAATGGCGTTGTCACCAGTAGAAATGTCACGGAAGGTGAAAATCCAGAGTCCAGAGAACATATATTTGGAATAAAAATAACCAAGTCACACACAAGTCTATACGTATATAGCTAATACATAATAACATAAAAATTTTTATATAAAAGGTAAACAAATCTATATAATGTATATACATGTACAAGTGCAATTTTCTTTTATATTTTATGATTATTTTTGTGTCTGAGTGCATTGCCTGCATGTGTGTAAATGCATCTATGTTGTGCAATGACCTCGGAGTTAGAAGGCGGCTTTGGATTCCCCTGGAACTGGAGTTTCTAATGGTTACTAATGGTTGTTAGCCGCCATGTGGGTGTTTGGAATCAAACCAGCTCCTTTGCAAAGCAGATGGTGCTCTTAACCACTGAGCCATCTCTCTAGCCCTTGCAATTTTCTTTTAAGAAAGGAAAAAGATGGGGCTGGAGAGATGGGTCAGCAGTTAAGAGTGTTTGCTGCTCTTCTTGAGGACCCAAGTTCAATTCCCAGCACCCAAATCAGGCAACTCAGGAACACCTGTAACTCCAACTCCAGGACATGTGACACCTTCACCTGGCCTTTGCAGGCACCTGTACACACACACACACACACACACACACACACACACACACACACACATCTTAAAAAAAATTTTTTTTATTGAGCTTTTTATCTTGTTAATGTGTATTGGATGTTGAATGTACTGTCTGCATGCGGTCTGTGCACCTGTGTGTCGCAATGCCGTGGAGGTCAGAAGAGGGTCTCAGATTCCCCTGGAACTGGAGTTCTTCCTGGATTGGAGTTACCAGACGGTTTTAGCTGCCATGTTGGTGCTGGGGATGAACCCAAGGTCCTCTGCAAGAGCATCGCGCTCTTAACCGCTAGGGCTACTCTCCAGTCCCCTCTCCAGTCCCCCCCCCCACATCTTTAAAAGAAATTAAACAGATGAGCCAGGTGTGGTGGCACAGGGCTTTAATCTCAGCACTCTGGAGGCAGAGGCAGGAGGATCTCTGTAGGTTCAAGGCCAGTCTGGTCTACATAGAGTTCCAGGACAGCTGGGGCTGCAGGGAAGACCCCTGTCTCAAAAAAAAAAAAAAAAAAAAAAAAAATGAATAGGATAAGTTTTTTAAAACAATATTTATAATTAATTCTTTTTTTCTTTTGGTCTTTTTGAGACAGGGTCACTCTTTAGTCCCAGCTGGCCTGGAGCTTGCTCTGTACACCAGGCTGGCCTTGAACTCACAGAGATCCACCTGGCTCTGCCTCCCAAGTGCTGGGATTAAATGTGTGCGCCACCACACCCGGCTAAAACAATATTTATAATGATTTAAAGTTGGATTATTCTCCTCTCTCTCCGTCCTCTCTCTCCTCACCTCTCTCTCTCTCTCTCTCTCTTTCTCTCTCTCTCCCTCCTTCCCTCCCTCCCTCCCTCCCTCCAAATGTTCAGGGTTGTACCCCCAGCCCTGAGATATCAGATAAACTTTTTTAAAAGTAAAAATTGTGACTTCTTGCAAAAACAAATGGAAAATGTTACAGTTTAATTTTGTGAAAATATTTTAGGGTGAATTCTTACAAAGTCTGAGTTCACTCCAAGAGAAACTAAATTTACTTAAAATAAAAAAGGATCACTGAAGAATACAGAACATAAAATCCTATTCTTTTCACTGAGTATCCATATACACATACAACAGAATTAGATTTCTCCTGTTGGTACTTTTGGATACATGGATGGAGCAACTTTTGGAAATTCAGTCGGGGCTCTGCTGGGGTGGGCACCACAGTAAGAAGCAAACAGAGAGGCACAACAGTGTTCACACTGCCAACTGAGAGGGATAGTTGAGATTTACTATTGAGAAGAATTACTTTCCTGCTTTTATACCAATGAGCATACAGCTTCACTCAGAAAAAGAAGACATGAATTCTTTTTCTTTCTAGTGATAACTTCTAAAGTACATTTTACAAACGTCTGACTTAAAGTCATTTGAATTTTTCTGTTTGTGTCTCCTCTGGCCTTTTCTCAGTTGAACTCGCATATTATACATATGAACAGGTAAAATTATGGGACAGCCAAACACACCGGTAAGCATAATAATGAATTTCTTAAGAGAATCTTTTTGACCTCTCACATAAACAATGATTCACTGCTGACAGCACTTAATGCGATGGATTTAGAAATGTGATTACCACACTTCCTTGGGAGAATCTGCTCAAAACAAAACTAACCCTATTACACAACAGTGAAAATAAGCCCAGAGTCCTGTGGATTTGCATGTGTAGCAACCTTCTGAGACCTCTACTTCAAGTGGAACACAAAACTTCCAGTTCCGAGAAAATTCGCGAAGATTTTCCCCCAGATTGATCTGTCTCGTCTTTTAATCTGATGGCGCACAGATCAGCTGCTTCATGCAGAGCTTTGTTCTGACTGTCCCAGGGCTCATGAGCCTTCTCACTGAACCAGAGGTGAGGGCTCACCTCAGCATGTGTCAGTCTCCACCACCTCTAAGTCTTCAGTCGGGTGCTTCGGTCTTTCTCTTTTCCCCATCTCACTCGATCAGTTTAGGACCTGAATTCCTCCTCCACAAAGTACTGCCGGTTACCCTGTTAGATTTATTCTAACACACAATTTATATTTCTACTATAATGTCTTAAAAATCAGCTTTTAGCCAGGCATGGCGGCACTCAGGAGGTTAAGGCAGGTTATAAGATGGAGGTCAGCCTGGTCAACACAGTGAGTTCCAGACCAGCTTGGGGTCTCAAAAAAAATCAGCTTTCATTACATTTATAACTTTATTAGTTCTTTTCTTCCATTTCATTAACTTCTAGGGGACAGGGCCTTATTCTGTGCATTGTAGGTACATATACAATAGGCATTCAGGAATTTTTGAATTACATGGAATTTTAGGATCTTACCAAACAAAAATTTAGGAATAGCAGAGATAAAAATCTTACACTCTACACACCACCCCACACACAATTCTTTAGAGGTAAGAAAATTAATATCGGTTGAATTCTCATAAGTATCAGGATACTTTTGCAACATATTTTACCTCCTTTCAAAAATCTCAAGTAAAATGAATGCAGACATGACCCTTTAGGGTGGCACATATTAGTGTTCATAGAAGTCAGGTGCTTCAAGGATAACACAATAGTACAACTATGTAAAGGAAGACTTACTCTCACTTTTTATCTCAAGAGACTAAGTCTAAATTGCCAGAAAACTCTTCCCCAAGGTCACAATGCTCAAAACAATAAAGTGGGGATTTAAATCCTGGGACAGAAAAAGGCTGAACTCTTCTATCCCATTAAACCATCTCTCACATAAACAACATTAACAACTGTGTTGAAGGTAATAAATGAATGATTCTTTTGCTATTCAATTTTTTTTAGGGCTTTAGAGTAACACCTGACCAACTGGTATGAACTAGAAAACCCTGGCCAAGGCTGAAGGGAGGGAATGGATGAGGAGAGAAAAAGACCAACTGAAATGATTACAGCATGTAGAGGAAGATGCACACCAGCAGCAGCCATCAAGGGGTTTGATGGGTGACACACGATATTCATAAGACAGTGGTAGCTGTACAGAAAAAAAAATGTAAAGAACATTAAACAGATGTGAGTGAACTTGAAATTCAGTCTAGAAAGCCATGACGATTCTTTCCTGTGTGGTTTTATCAGGTCATTTCTCTTACTGGCTTTTACTCAGTATAGGGGTTGATAGTACTGACATTTTAAGTGTGAGGCTAACTGGTCAACCCATGGGACCCTCACTACTTATGAAGAGAGGGCCACGCTGCTTGCCGTCTGAGAGTTTTTTTGATGTGCATCAAAGGATGTTCCCTATCATTTTTCTAGAAGTGCCGATAGCCCATTAGAGGTTCCGAGACTCAGGAGGGGCAGAAATGGAACTGTTAACCAGACATCTGAAGGTGGTTCTCTCATTGCTGTCATTTAAAGTGCGTCCAGACACTGCCTGCTCTGTAGTTCACAGTATAGTTTGTGTCTTCACTGCAGATTAGGGTTTAGAATTTTTGTTTTAAGGTAAGCACATAGTTTGGTGTCCCTTTTTATTCTGTATATGTAGCAACACTGCGGCCATTTCAAACTCAACAGAACTCTTACTCCAGTCCACAGGAATTCTAACCAGGCTGTGCTTTGTTTGGGGGCAGCGAGTGGCAGTAGCAGCAAAAATACTTGTAAAATGGAAGAAGGTGTGATATGCTTCAGAAAGGGATGGACCACCAGAGGCAGGAAGAACGAGACACTTGGCATCTTAATTGCAACAGCTGCAGAAGAGGCATCCGGCTGCTGGATTCACTCGAGCACCTCTATCCTACAGAGCTAAGTTCTTTAACAGTCCTTTGCAGTTCTGAAAATGGATTTTCCATTCAGAGTTATGCGCCGGCTCAAACTAGGTCTTGTTGCCTAAGGTCACCTGGCAGGTCATTGGCAACAGGACACTGCTGTCTCTAGGATGTTAAGACTCTGCAAAACGACAACAAAATGTCGCCAGAGATCTGTACAAGAACCGCCCAGTGTCTACTCCATCTTTACTGCTTTTGCCACCAGTACCATATAACATAGGGCTCCTACAAGCAAGCGTCAATGAATGGATGACAGGAAGTGGGCCCATTTGCTCTGCAAACTTGCTGTTGCCTTTTTCTATCAGTTACTTTCAAACTTAGAAAACAGCCCTACTGTTTCAGAGAGCCAAAATGTCCTTTTTGATCATTTATAAGTGATTATTTCCATGCAACAATCACAAGGTTTCTTTTTTATGCTTTTATTGATGTTTTGTGTATTTCAGACAACATTTCTCAGTTCGGTTTAGACATTCCCTTCTCCCTTCCCACCATCCTACCCCAGACTATGCATTCTGCCATAACTATCCTGCATCTTTCAGTCCTTTTTTTATGGGTAGGAGATCACATTTTCCTCCTTTATTTTTATATTACTCTAAAATATGAATACATACTTTCCACTCACATACAGTAATTACAGAGTCTGAGAGTAAGTGGTAGATAGATTCTAGAGCCTGTTAAGAGATTTACATTATAACAACATAGTTGCTTTCAGATAAACAGAAATATAACAATAATGTTGTTCAGCTTGCCTTTCCTCTGGGGATTTGGTGTTAGCGTCCACTAATGAGGGAGACCATTTGCCACTTGTTTTTCTGGGACTCTGTTACTTTACTCAGCATAATGGCTTCGAGTTCCATCCATTTACCTGCAAAGTTCATGATGTCATCTTTTTTTACTGCTGAATAGAACTCCATTGTGTAGAGGTACCACATTTTTGTCATCCACTAATCAGTTGAGGGACATTTGGGTTGGTTTCACCTCTTCGCTATTGTGAAGAGAGCTGCAATAAACATGGATGTGCATGTATCTTTGTAGTAGGATGAGTCTTGTGGGTATATACCCAGGAGTGGTATGGCTGGGTCAGGTGGTAGGCTCATTTTGAGTCTTTTAAGGGTTCTCCACACTGCTTTCCATAATGGTTGTACAAGTTTACATTCCCACCAGCAGTGGATGAGTGTTCCCCTTTCCCTACAACCTCTCCAGCATTTGGTGTCTTTTGTATTCTTGATCTTAGCCAGTCAATACGTATTGGAGTGAGATGATATCTGAGAGTGGCTTTAATTTGCATTTCCTTGATTATTACTGATGTTGAACACTTTTAAAGATGTTTCTCAGCCATCTTTACTTCCTCACTGGTGAAGTCTCTGTTCAGCTCTTTACTCCATCTTTTGAGTAGATTATTTTTTTCTTCTTTGTTTTTTGAGTAGGTCTATATATTCTTGATGTTAATGCTCTGTCAGATGAATCATTGGTGAAGATTTCCTCCCACTCTGTGGGTTTTCTCTTCACTTCCTAGTACAGAAGCTTTTGAGTTTGATGAGTCCCATTTGTCAACTGTTGATCTTATTTCCTGTCTGATTTAGAAAGTCTCCTCCTACACCTATGTCTTATAGGTTGTTACCAACTTGGTTTTAGGTTGACATCTTTGATCCACTTGGAGTTGATTTTTGTACAGGGCGAGAGAGGTAGGGGTTTAATTTTGTTCTTCTACAAATAGTGATCCAGTTTTGCCAGCACCATTTGCTGAAGATGCTATCCTTCTTCCAGTGATGCTAAAAACTCCACCAGAAAACTTCTAGAAGTGATTAAGAGTTTCAGTAAAGTGGCAGGATACAAAATTAACCTGGAAAAATCAGTAGCCTTTCTTTACACCAACAATAAACAAGTGGAGAAGGAATATAAGAAGACCTTCCAACTAACAATAGCCTCAAAAATAATAAAATACCTGGGAACAAACTTAACCAAAGATACCAAAGCTCTCTACAACAAAAATTTTAAATTCCTGAAGGAGACTGAAAATGACATGCTCATGGATTGGAAAAATTAATATGGTAAAAATGTCCATTTTACCCACAGATTCAACGCAATTCCAATCAAAAGCCCCATGAGCTTCTTCACAGACTTGGGAAAAAAAAAATCTTTAAATTCATATGGAAAAACAAAAGACCCCAAATAGCTAAAGCAACCCTGAGTGAAAAATGCAATACGGGGGTGGGGGTGGGGGGTTGCTCTACCAGACTTCAAGCTATATTACAGGGCCATAGTCATAAAGACAGCCTGGTACTGGCACAAAAACAGACCTGCTGATCAATGGAACAAAACTGAAGATCCAAAACCTCAAAAAAGGCAAGAAAAGGAAAAAGAAAGAAACCAGGGTCCTGCTTCCTGCTGCTTAGTCTTGAGGAAGAAGAAGAAAAGTAGTTTACCTCTGCTGATGTTTCCTTTGCCTATCTTCAGTGTTTTATAAGCAATTTAAAAGTTGTGTTCTTTTTGTAATCCTATCAAGTGCTCAGCATTACACTACATTTTGGGACTCATAGAAGCTTTTTATAGCAATCACAAAGGCAAAATTAGTTATTTCTACGACTTGGTCTTCCCTTCCCAGACACTTAAGTTGTGTTCACTTGTCATCAGCAAGTAAATACAAACATTAGTTAGTTTGGCACTGAATGTGAATAGTAGAGGGCATCAGAAAATAGGGGGAGTAAAGGGCCTCTGTAGACCCTGTTTCCCTGAGAAGATGGACGTGGAAGGAGGCAGAAGTTCTGCTGTAATGAGGAAGTAGAACGGGAAGAACAAGCCAGGAAAACTTCCAGCAGAACTCAAGCAAGTATTTAAATTTAAGTATAGATATGGGACTAAAAGCAATGACCATGAAGTAGAAAGGTATCTACAATCATAGTCTATCAGTCATAGTTGCTGATTTCACATAAATTATTTCATTTGAAAAATAAGATGACAGTGGCCATTTTACTCACTTGAACAGAAAACAAATCAAACAAGGTAGATGAGTGTGATAGTCTTTCCTTTTCTCCCATTTATAAAATTTATATTTGTAGCTGGGTGTGGTGGTGCACACCTTTAATCTCAGGCTGGAACATAGTGAGCTCCAGGCCAGCTGGGACTAAAGGGAGACCCTGTCTCAAAAAGACAAAACAACAACAACAACAACAACAACAACAACAACAAAACCCAAAACTGACGTTTGCATTCTCTTTTAATAGAAGGAAAAGAAAACAAGTGATCACTGACACCAACACCCTCAGTGATGAAATGTTTCTTCCTTGCCTGCAGGAGCCTGCCTTCATGCCCAGCGTTCCCTTCAGGTAGACAGAACATCCAGTCTACACCGCGCAGTTGCCAAGGGAACAGCCAGCATTTTATGACATTATGGTCAGATTAGAAGGAAATAGACTGACCCTGCAATAATGCCAGGAGAAGACCAGCTGCCTGGAAAATCACAATGATTATCCAAAATCTTCTTTGAAAACATATGTTCAACAACAGAAAACCCAGTGAACACATATATCCATGAAAACAATTGCTTTTCATCAACAAATCTTCTATGGAGTTTTGGCCTGTGCATAAAAGTAACTTCCTGACTGTTTTTTTCTTAAAAGCAGTTAGAATTCCATTACTTTGTCTCATTCAGATATACTGTCCAGACTTATATTACTATAACTAACATCAGCCTAAGGCAAAGTGATTTAAAAGCAAACATATACATGGTTTTACAATGCATCTTGTCTGTCTTTATGAAATAGTCTGAGGAATAGATAACAAACCTGGAACATCTAATTATCCTTATACTGTATCAGCATGTTCACTATAATGCCCCACAGTTATCCAGACGGTCTAGGAGCTGGCTGTAATATAAGGGGATGGGGCTGGCTTTCAAACTACGCCCAAATGGCAGAATACAGCTTTGTTGTCCATATGGTAAATAACTGTGAAGTATTGCAGGTCCTAAATTCTAGTCAGTTCTAATGAGTAAGTCCTTACTTGTCTGGATCTTCACAGATACTCTATACATGATGTCTGGGGGGAAATAATAGGTGGTTATTAAGCAGAATTCTGTGTGAGTACTGAGATGACTATCTGGCATGTTTTCTTATTTAATCATTAACTTCTCATAACAAAGAAGACATATTATTATTGTCCCCATTTTATAGATAAGAGCACTGAATCTTGGACAGTGTAAAGAAACCTGCTCAATGTCACCTAGCTCAAGGTACGGCTACCTTCTGGACTCTGTCTATAATTACTCAATATTTCATCTCCCAAGACTGAGAAATTATGGCAGGCCACAGCAGAACCAAACATTATTTGTCTCTTTAGAGCTTATACAGCAGTCTCCATTTAGGTGCATTACATGCATGTGAGAGACAATGAGAGAAAGTGACCCCACTGATTCAAACCAATGAACCTGTTTACAGGAGAATAGTGTGAGGAACAACGAAGAGAGATTCTAATCCCACGTGACCTAGAAGAAACCATTCTATTTACTTAAAAGGAAATACATGTGATCTTTGTGAAGAGCATTTGGATGGAATTTCAATTATTTGAAGTGAAGAGAAAAATCTTAATACTCTCAGAAACATTTCTAGTAAGAGTGGACTATAACAAATACAGTAATATAAAAATGAAAGGGGAAGGGAGTTTTTAATTTACTACTTGAGTTCCTTTACCTCTACATTGAATTGAGCTCATGCCAGATAAATACTGAAGGAAGTTGAAAAATCTCTTCCAACTCATCTTCTCTCTCCTCTGTGTGTGTGTGTGTGTGTGTGTGTGTGTGTGTGTGTGTGAGAGAGAGAGAGAGAGAGAGAGAGAGAGAGAGAGAGAGAGGCTTCCATAGTATTTCTTTGGGGACAATCTTTTCATTTTCTTTTTTTTTTGGTCTTTTCGAGACAGGGTCTCCCTGTAGCCCCAGCTGTCCTGGAATTCACTCTGTAGACTAGGCTGGCCTTGAACTCACAAAGATCCACCTGCCTCTGCCTCCCAAGTGCTAGGATTAAAGGCGTGCGCCACCACGCCCGGCAATCTTTTCATTTTCTAAATGAGAGAGGTAGACCAGTTAGCTGCCAGCTAATGGTCCTTTCATTTCATAACATAATATTAGGATGCTGTGACTGGGACAGATTCTAAACGAATGTTCTGCTACCCAAATTTTGCTAGAGAACAGCTATTTTGAAATAAGCTAGATTTATTCAAGTATGTACTCAAACTCAGTAATGGCATAGCTTTGTTAGTTTAGCAATTCCTGAAGGGAAAAAGGTGCACTTTTTGTGAAGTCTAGCATTGTTTAACTGGGAACCAATAATATGAATGCACGTAGAAGAAGACTTAAACTTTTTCATGTTCCATATTGTTTATCCATCAAGTGACACATTCATTACAAGTTAATGAACATGTGTAAAGTAAGAGTTTGTGTTCTAGGGATACTTTGTGATATGACATTTTATCATCACTTACTAGTTTGTCATTCATGGTAACTGATGTTCTTTTTTTGATCCAATTAAACAAGAATAGTAATGATTCTCATTTAACATATGACCAAATCGGATCATGCATCCAAAACTTCAGCACGATCTCTACAGAATAAAGTGAGCATCAAGTGCTGCCGTGGAAGAATACAGGTGGACATGTGTCATTGCATATGTGGATATTACTGCATTTAAACAGGCTACATATTTGTTAGTCTCCCTGGAGTCTAACAGGCTTATGCATTTGGCAGTATATGTAAAGTATAATTTCTATTATTTAAAGATCCTTTTTTTTTTTTTTTTTTTTTTGGTTAGTGAGGCACTTGAGCCTAAAGCCTCAGGTGTATTGGTGAGAGCTCTGGTGGTGGGCTAAGGCCATTTATCTAATTCAGTTAATAAATTCACATGACTCTGAGTGACCCAAGTCTACCAGCTCTATATGCTAAATCTATTGCTAGGACTGGCTACAGAATGGGGAACACAAGAGGAAGCTCACTGGGGCACTGGTAGACTCAGAAACCAGTGGCTCATCATCACATAGCTAGTCCCTAATTATCTGTGTCCCTTCTCCTCCCCTTTCTTTTGCTTTAATTGATACTTTAAAAACAGGAAACAGAAGGACAGTGTAAACTTTCTCTCTCCAGATCAAACTGTTCCTGGATATGAAATATGTGGAGCAAGCACATGGGGAAACTTAAAACAAGAAGGGAAAAAGGGCAATGCGAGAGAGGAAGAGGACTGGGGGCGAAGTGGGGAAGAGTGTGAGAAGGGGGGAATGTGGATGTGGACAAGACGTGTAGTATACATACGTGAAACATGTATAACAGCAATGAAATGAATTAATTTGCAAAATTAATGTGTTTATAGCTATAGTAAAATAAAAATAAATGGAATAAAATGTATTAGATATGCCAAATGTAGCATTTTAGCACAGGGAAGAATTTTTTAAAATTATTCATGAATAAATGCGAAATGCCATTTTGGGTTTAATCCCTTGAATTACTTAATGTTCATATCAACATAGAGCATACTCTGTCAGTAAAGACGTTGAAAGTATTTATTTGGTTTTAAAATATAATCTTTAGAAAATCCTCAATATGCACAAGAAGAGGGGAAAACAAACACAGATGTGAAAGAAACAAATAGAACTGTGCTTTTGGAGGGGTCTTCCTCATCAGTTTTGCAAATTTCTTCAAAGTATGCCTTCAGATCTTTTAATGTTCAGATTACATACATCACTGTAAACATGGGTAAAGTCTACTAGTGCTGTGGCTGAGGAACTGGGGCTCCTGCTGGCTGTCTGCTTCCAGCATTCTCTGGTGGCAGGAAGAATGCAGTATTCTCACAGCACTGCACACTTCACACCAAGGGAACACGGTAACCAGGAGAGCTTGGTTTTGCTGTATTCCCTGTTGCCTAGTATCCACCTATATAAGTTACATTCGATTTTGAAAAACCAAACGTATGGATAGAATCTATAATTCTGTGCATCAGCAGAGCTTGACTGTGGGCAGGTCTCTTCCCTAGGGCTTAATTTTATCAACTGTCAGTGAAAATTTCAGACCTAGTGATCCTTAAAGATACATGAGAGGTTCTTGATAATTATTCTCACATCATTTCTCCTAGGGAAAAGAACCAAATATCAGTAAGTACTATGCAATAAAGCTTTACATGTCACATTTTGAATAGAATGACTAAATTCTATGAAATCAAGGAAGATGATTCTGTGCTGACCCTTAGGAAATACTTCCCAGAAGATTTCACTTCAATGATGCTGGTCTTTTCTTAGTCACAGCTGATTTTCCAACCCCAGCTGACCAGCATCCATTGTTCCAGTAACACAAAGGTTTCACTTCTGTGGTGCTGGTATTTTCTTAATCATGGCTGATTCTTCAGCCCCAGCTGACCAGATATCACACAAACAATCCTCTAGTCTTTGCTTCCCTTGAAACATCAGAAGCCAGGTCTCCCTTATCCACATTTCTCTTCAGCATAACTGTTCCAAGCTCCACAACAGCCCACTTAGCTCTGAGCACTCAATGGCTTTTCCAGACCAAACTTCCAAATGCTTCCACAATCCTGCTTCAAACAACATGGTCAGGTCTGTCACAACAACACCCCAGGATCCTGGTACCAACTCCTATTTTAGTTACTTTCTATTATTGTGATAAAAACACTGACAAACTTGGGAAGGAAAGGCTTTATTTTGCATACAGCTCATAGTCCATCATTAAGGGAAGCCAAGGCAGGAACTCAGGGCAGGAACCTGGAGCACAGACCATGGGGGAACACTCCTTACAACAGTTATAAGGAAAGCTTAATGTCACACAGAGACCATTCTACCATATCTTCCATTTAGAACAAAAATCCTAATAAGCCTTGGGGAAAAAGGTGGTTAAACCTTTTGCCCTTAACACACCAGGGAAATCCTACGGTAGCCTAGACAAGGGAGAGGGAACAAAATTGATACCTAGTCCATAAGGAGAGGTGAGGTTGTTGGAACAATGCCCCCTATAACTAATTAAAAATGAATAAGGAGTACACCCCACCCTTGCTCCATAGACAGCAAGAGCACCCCCCTAGTAATGAAACACTGAAAAGACAAGAGAAAGACTGTCTCTGATATTAGGCACAGACAACCTAAATCTGAGGGACAAACTTCTTGTGGTAAAGCATCCCCTACTACAAGGATGAGGTAATGCTAGAGATATTTGAGATGTATTTGCAATCTGTGGTATGCTGAGGGTAACCATAGCAACAATAACACCCCCTCATTCAAACTGAGGTCCATCCATTCTTGACTAAATCAAGACAAAAACAACCAAAAAAAAAGTATGTCTAGTGCTGAGCATAAAATGCATTTGTCTATGTCTCTGTTATCCTATATAAGATATCTGACCATTCGAAAAATTTACAAGAAATACAAAGAAGCAAAATGACAGACAAAACAACTAAAAGAAATAGACTCAGAAAGAAGATAGACGTTGGAACTACAGTGTAATACATTTAAAATAAGTATGAGTAATGCTATAAGCTTTCGTAGAAAGAGAAGAAACCATGTGTTAGCATCAGAGACATAGAGAGGACATCCAGTGAGTCTATGTTTTATTGTTGCCCTATGGGAATAAAACAGAGATGCTAGACATGAAGCACAGGAACAGAAAAAAAATATTTTTAACTGTCTTGTAAGTTGACTAAGTGACCATGGAAAAAAGGTAGAAAAGCTCAAGAAGTAAGTAAATTTGAAGATAGGCACACACACACACATACACACACACACACACACACACACACACACACAAACACACACACAGGAAAAAGAAAAAACGAGGCTGGAGAATAATGTTACAAACAAAAATGTGACGAGATGATGGCTATCTTTGAAAAAGCACTGAAATGAACAAAGGATACAAGAAAGGAAAAACTACGGGACCGACAATAGCATACGTTTAAAAACCAAACCTACACACGCCTTTAATCCTAGCACTCGGGAGGCAGAGGCAGGCAGATGATCTTTGTGAGTTCAAAGCCAGCCTGGTGTACAGAGTGAGTTCCAGGACAGCTGGGACTACAGGGAGACCCTGTCTCGAAAAGACAAAAAAAAAAAAAAATAAAAAACCCAAACCTAGAAATTAAAATACAAGCAATAAGCGCAGTAATCATGCCACTTTTCAAACTGAAAGCAGCTGAAGGGGAAAAATTACATATTAAAGAAAGTAAGAAGTCGGGCATGGTGGAGCCCACCTTTAATCCTAGCACTTGGGAGGCAGAGGCAGGCAGATCTCTGTGAGTTCAAGGCCAGCCTGGTCTATAGAAGTGAGTTCCAGGACAGCCAGAGCTATGGGGAGACCCTGTCTCAAAATTATAAAAAACAATTCTTTGGGGCTGGAGAGATGGCTCAGCGGTGAAGAACAACGGCCGCTCTTGTAGAGGACCCGGGTTCGATTCCCAGCACCCACATGGCGGCTAAGAACCGTCTTTATCTCCAGTTCCAGGGGAATCTGACGCCCTCTTCTGACCTCCATAGCACTGCATGACACGGGTGCATCAACCTACATGCAGACAGTACATTCATACACATAAAAAATAATAAAAACAAATAATAAAAAAAAAGAAAGTAAGAAAAGAAAGGCCTAGCACTGTGAGACTGAGGCCAGCCTAGTCTACATAGTGAGTTCCAGGCTAGCTGGGGCTATAGGGAGACTGACTCAAAAAGACCAAAAAAAGAAAATTGTTTTAGGCCAATAAAGCCAAGACAGAATTCATTTCCAGCAGACCTATGCTATACGAAACCCCAGAAGAGGATCTCTAGGAATAAATAGGACCCCAGGCAGAAACTCTGATTTATGCACAACAATCAAAGAGTGCTTGTTCCAGTTTGGATGTGATGGAGTATGTGCTATAAAGTCATAGGCTGGGGCTCGGTCCTGAGTGTGGCACTACTTCCAAGTGGTGGGAGCCTCAGGGCTGGCCTGGAGGAGGTGTTAGGTCTCTAAGGGAAATCATAGTTTTCTGAGTGCATTTTCAGTGTCCTGGGGAGTCCAGAGGGTCACTGTGGTCTGAGAGTGGGTTCTGCGCCTATTTGTTTCCCTCCTGTTCCTTGCCAAGTGAGCATCTTAGAGCAACATGCTTTAATATCCACAACAAGCACCTCTCTCCACCCAAGTGCTGCAATCATGGCCCTGAGCCACTATGCCCAGCTAAACGTTTAAAAACACTTAGCCTGAGGTATTTTGTTATGTTGGATATTTTGTTATAGCAAGACAAAATGAACAGTTCTTAAAAATTATGAATAAATAATAAATTAACATAAAAAGAAACTATAAATTAACATCGAAAAGAGACTATAAGTTTTCCAGAGGAATTTTTGGGATTTCTTATGTTTAATATCATATCATCTACAAACAGACATCATTTGACTTTTTCTTTTCCAATTAGTACTTCTTTAATTTCCTTCTCTTATCTTAATTGCTCTATCTAGAGTTTCAAGTATTATATTGAAAAGGAATGGGGATAGTGGACAGCCTTGTCTAGTTCCAGATTTTAATGGGAATGCTTCCAGTTTTTCCTCCATTTAGAATGATGTTGGCTGTGGGTTTGTTATACCCTTAGTTATGTTCAAGTATGTTCTCTCCAGTCCAATTCCCTCTAGGACTTTCATTGTGAATGCATGTTGAATTTTGTCAAAGGCCTTTTCCATGTAAATTGAGATGATCACGTGATTTTTTATTTATTTATTTTTTTTAGTCTTTTCGAGACAGGGTCTCCTTGTAGCCCCAGCTGTCCTGGAACTCGCTCTGTAGACCAGGCTGGCCTTGAACTCACAAAGATCCGCCTGCCTCTGCCTCCCAAGTGCTAGGATTAAAGGCGTGCGCCACCACGCCCGGCGATTTTTGTCTTTGACTTATATACATTGAGCCATCTCTGCATCTATAGAATAAAGCCAACTTGCTGGGCATAGTATTGCATGCTTTTATTCCCAGCATTCTCTGTTAGTTCCAGGCCAGCTGGGGCTACAACAGACCCTGTCTCAAAAAGACCAAAAAATAAATAAATAAATAACATAAAATAAATATAAATAAATAAAAATAAAAAGAATAAAGCAAACATTATCATGGTAGATGATGTTTTTGATATATGTCTGTATGCAATTTGTGACTATTTTCTTTAGAATTTTTACATCTATGATCAACACATTCCGCAAAGTGGAAGGAAACAAAATCAAAAGCAGACAGAAAATCAGTAAGAGAAATGGTATAATACTGTCATTGAATGTAAGTGCACAGACATTTACAGAACCAGCAATAGGAGACCTTTCACACCCTTTGAAATGCCCAGTTGTTACCAGCATACATTATATTCTGGGACACTGCATAAACCTTAACAAATTTAAATGAACTGAAGTTATACAAAAGTCAGTGACACAAAGGCATTGAAAATATCCATAATTTGTGAATTAACATACTTCTAAATGATCCCTGGTCAAAAGAGGAGATAGAAAATATGAATAACATGAAAATACAGCAGTGAAAGTCACTCCTACAGACCCGGGAATACTATAACTCTTATACCTACAACTTTCAGTCTCTCAGAGGAAACGAATCAATTTTTGAGAGTGTATTAGTCGCGTTTCTGTTGTTGTGATAAAGCACCATGACCAAGGAACTTAGGAAGAGTTTATTTGAGCTTACGATTGGTGGTTCCAGGGAATTAAGAGTCCATTCTGGCGGGAGGCGTGGCGGCTGGATCTGGAGCAGCAAACCGAGGGTCACATCTCACAAAGAGCACAGGAAACAGAGAGGGCAACTGTAGACCACAGAGGCTTGTTAAAACTCACTAAGCCTGCCCCCAGTGACACACTTCCCCCAGCATGGCCACACCTTCTAAGACCTCCAAAAACAGCGCCACCGACTGGAGACAAATGTCTGAATACTTACAGCCTATGGGGGACACTCATGCAAACCACCACAGAGAGATACAAAGTGTTAAGGTTTTCTTTAAAAGAAAGCTCATTCTTAGCCTGGACTCCTCCTGCAGGTCTATAATCAAGTATTCCAGAAGATGAGGCTGCAGGATCACAAGTTCAAGGCTACTGAGTAAGTTCAAGGCCAGCTTCTGGTACCTAAGTGAGACCCTGGCTCTTAAAAATAAAAAATAAAACTAAAGGTTTAGGCATGTAACTCAGTGGTAGTGTTAGAGTAGCAAACAAGTCTCCATAACATTGCCCAGTAAACACTATAAAAGCTGTAGTCTCTTAGAAAATCTATCTTTCTAGTTTCACTGGTAGATCATCTAGTCATGGGTCCATGCCTGGGAACGTATGATCACCTTAAATTAAGCTAAATAGATGGGTGGAATACACAGTGTGTTAAGGAGATAGTGACCTCTTCCTGCCTGGAGCCCCAACTTCCAGTGCAGTTCTGGATCCTGCCACAGTCATGTAGAGCTCTCTCTGTCTGCCATAATCTCGCCTTTTCTTCTTCATATACCTTTATAAACATGCTTTCTTCAATGCTTTGGGCTGCCCTAGCGTCTTTTACTGCTTTATCTAAAAGTTTCCTTCTCCCCGCCATGTTGCTGCAAGTTGGTCACGTGTCTGACCGCCACGCAGGCTTTTCTCCTTCTCTCCACTCTCCTCCCCAAGGCAGCTACTGAGATTCCCAGCTCGCCTGCCCTGAGGATTATTCTTTAAAATTGTAATAAAATTGTCCTAAAGCCACCATTTCGGTCCATTCTTAAATTCTTTTATGAATCAGACTAAGAACCCCTAGGGTTCTTTCTCCCCTGTTCAGTACAGCGCCTGCCTGGCATGTCTGATACCCTTAAATTCAATCCCTAGTACCTAGTAAATTAAAGTTATAGAGAAAAACAAAAGCTTAATGACAAAGAAAATTCCGGATTCAAGTAACTTCGACAACATTTACCAAACATTTAGGGAATGGTCCCAGTTCCATTGAAAAAGTTCCAAAATAATAAGAGAAGAAAGAATACTAGTAACTGCTTTTACAAGGCCAGCATTAAAAAAGGAAAAAAAAAAAACCAAAAAGGAGTAAAGAAATCCACAGACCAATATTCTTCATGACACAGATGCAAAACTGAACATATTACTAGCAAATTAAATACAATAATATTAGAAACAAGCAGCATGGCATAAAACCAAGTATGTTCATCTCCTAGAGCTGTGACTATTACAGTAGCACACTGTAGAAGGACAGTATCAATGGCACATCAACGAATACTGAGAAACCTTTGACAAAATCCAATCCCTTCATCATTAGAATTCTCAGAAGAAGTTAGGAACTTCTTCAACTTGAAACAGAACCTCTGTGATAATCCTATATCTAACATACTTAACAGCACAAACTCAGTGTTCCCTATAGGGAATGAGGTAGAAGGCCCATTCACACCTCTTCTGTTTAACATCTAACTCGAGGTCCTGGGAAACACAACGACACAAGAGACAGAAAAGTATATGTTTTAAAAAAAAATGAAAAAAAAAGATAGAAAATTCTATTTAGACAAATTAAATTTTCATAAATAGCCCCCAACGTTTAAATAAAAGCTACTATAATTAATAAATAAATTTAGGAAGGTCATAGGATATTGGGTGTAAAATCAACCTTAACTCTATACAGTAGCAGTGAATAGAGAACTGAATTCATTTAGGTTGTATTTACAAATGCACTCCAACTATGAAATACTTATAAATCTCATAAAATACATATAAAATATAAGCCAAATACTGCAAAATAGTGATTAAGCAAATTGAAAAGCTAAGTAAATGGAGACACACAATGTATTCATGAATAAGAAGAAAAATTGATATTGTTAATATCTCATTTCTCCTTAGACTGATCCCTAGATTCAACACAATTCCAATCAAAATCCCAGCAGGATTTTTTGTTAAAAACTGACAAACTAATTAAAAAATTCAAACAAAAAGGCAAAGTAATTAGAATAGCCAAAACAATTAAGAAAAAAAA